>JABCKV010000186.1:1319-34452 GCA_018282005.1 Asterophora parasitica
ATGGGCAGAACATATGCCAGAGTTTTACCACTACCAGTAGGTGCAGAGACGCAAACGTCACGCGGAGGGTTGTAAGGCTGGTATAAGGATTTTTGGAAAGGATCTCGCGGAAGCAGGAATGGGAGGAGGCGCGTTTGAACTATACACAGAGGGTAAAAAATCAATCACGATATCTAGAGTAAAATTGATGTGCGTACCAGCAAATAGCTCTGTGATACCGACATCTTTCAAACGTTTTCGCGTCCTTTCGCTCAGCATCGTGCCGCCGTCTTCCTCGCCGTCCGGTATAGGCAGTAATTGCGTAGGGTCCACTAGTTCCGCATCGACCAAGGCTTTATCCAGACCTTGCAGTGCAAGTGTAGACTTAGAGGGAGCATCTGGAAGAGCAGGTAGAGGGAAAGAGGAAAGAGTGCCAGGAAGTTGGTCAGGCTCGGTTGTTTCTGGATGATCGGTCAATTGCTCGAGTCCTGTGGAAACATCTGCGGGCGCGGCCATATTTACATCCTCAGGTTCCTCTTCAGTAGTCTTTCTACGCTTCTTTGGGCGCTTTACCGTCGCAGCGTCTTCCGCGGCGTCAAGAACAAGCTCCTGGACTGCAGGCAATTCAAGATCTTCCTTCTCTTGAGCCGACTCCTCTTCCTCGCTCTCATCCGACTCGTCGTCATATTTCGCTGCATTTCCGGGGGCCGTAGAAGTCTTCGGCCTATGTTTTCTTCGTTCCTTCTTCCGGCGAAGATATCTCTGCTTGGCCTTGGTTTTCTCCTGCACAAAACTGTAAGGCTCATGAAACTGGTTCCTTCGCGAATAACAGAATTCATACCTTTGCTTTTGTTGTCGCTGCTACCGCTGCAGCCATCTTAGTTTTATAGGCGCCTCAATCGTCGGCCTCTTGTCGCGTTACAGTGGACTCCGCAGAAAATGTGGGATGTCGATCATTTGTTTGGCTGTGGTCCCTGATGGTCACATCGCGCTTGCCAAATATAATCAACTATCTCCGATTTCAGAATCAGTTGCCGGCGTGGCACCATGCCGTGCTATCTCAACTTGACAGAAAGGCACACATCTATCTGCGCAATTTGAATAAGGAACCAGGCGTAGAACTTCGCAGCCATGTCCATCTCTGCGACGAGATTAGCTGGGCTCAATCCTCAGGATCGCGCAGTTTTTGCGACCAATGCTCGCCTCATCTCTTGCCTTGTAACAGAATCGTTGCTTCGAGCTCTATACCTTCCAATATCTGGCTTTGAGGCGACTGGAATCTGCGTTGTTCTCGGGAACGATGTCCCATCCGACCTTTCGCGGCCGTATGAGGCGAAGGACATCTTGGCTGTTGTTCCTTTGCGGCACGTCCCTCTCTTTCGCCATGACGGGACGGATTCGCGGGCAAAGGAAATCAGCTTGCTCGACCCCTTGGACATGCTGCCGATAGTCTTCGAGGTCGATTTGGAAGGAAACCAGCCAGTAGAGATCCAGGTGTGTATCGTCATCTGATAAGATCAACAACCACTAAATGATAGCACTATAGCATGTCGATCTGGTTGCGGCCATCTTCAACAGCCTCTCTGGGCCGGGATGGGCAGTCTCTGGGTTGAAGAGACTTGTACTGTCCAAAGACGCTGTCTCGATCTGGGAAAAGTTTGGGTCTAGCGTAGGATTGGACGATGCGTTGTTGAAGGATATCTCAAATGAATTCTCGAGCTCTGTGAAGTGGCAGAGTATGTCGACGCTCTGTACCTCTGTCTGTGATTTTTGACATTATTTTTGCAGGATATTCCTATGAGCATCCCCCAAAGGCACCCCTGTTCACCTCTCCGAGTATCGAATGGGAGCAATCCATCGTGGAAGGTCACCCAACTCACCCTGTAGGTGGTGCACTGCAAGCTCTCATCCTCCTGTCCTGAGTTTATTGCGCAGATGCACAAGACACGCTACTTCCTACCCCCACTACCAGACTTTGCCCCTGGAGCCGTCGACCTCTATCATCCCAAGCTGAGGCTGGTTGCACTCCCTAAGGAGAACCTCCACATCACCTACGACTTCGAGGCCCATACGAAGCCCGTTATCGCAGCTATGTCCAAGAACGCTGGTCGGCAATTAGTCATTCGCGAAGGCTTCGTCGCCATTCCGGTCCACGAACTACAGGTTGTACACGTCCAGGACAAATTCAAAGAGGCAGAAATATACCCCTCAGAATTCAGCCTTTCTCTCCTTGCTCAGCAAAGTATTCGGTGAGAGCCGCCTCGCATAACTATGAGTGAGAAGCTCTCCTACTAACGACTTTTGCAGTTCCGTCGTCGTCCCGGAAGCGTACCACGAGCTGTCCCTGAAGCTGGGCGTCGGCATAAAGCTAACATCCGCCGTACGCACTATATCTCCAGCTTCTGCCTTCCTGGGGCCACGGTTTTCGAAACGCGTCGTCCCAGTTCTTTCCCTGGATCCGAAGATTGTCACCGTGGCGAAGGAGCTGGCGAGCGTTGTTCACGCCCACCCGGATGGTGAAATTGCCAAGCACTGCGCTGCGATCGTCCGTGAGGCCCACGAGAACACGAGCGAGGAGCGTGGCGAACGACTCATTGTCTGTACCTCCTTGGTCGAAAGCGGGCACAGCGGTGAAGGTGGCGATCTTCCTGCCGTTGTGCGCGTGTTTGAGCTTGACACGGAGGAGAAGCGGATACAGTGGTTAAGCAAGTAAGCTACGCGCACGCCGGTCTTGCCTTCATAATTTCATTCATTTCTAACGATTCATCAACCCGCCAGATTCGTCCGAATGCTCTTTGACGCGTTCCTTCCATCAGTACTGGACAACGGCGTCGCGTTCGAATGCCACCCACAGAACTGCCTGGCGCGCTTCGACATCGTCACGAAAGAGCTCAAGGGCTTTATCATCCGCGACTTCGGCGGCCTGCGTGTACACCCGGAGACCCTCAAGGCATCGACCGGCGTCGACGTTGAAGTCCACGATGGCCACTCGATCATCGCAAGTGATCTTGACGACGTCTACACCCGCATGTACCACACTATATTCCACAACCATTTGCAGCAGCTCATCCGAGTGCTTGGACTCCATTACAATGGCCGTGGTTGGGAGATTGTCAGGGAACATCTGAAGGCCGTGATTCCGAAGGAACACGCCCTCTACACAGCTTGGCTCTCTCCTGAGAGGAAGAGCCTGCCGTCCAAGTGCTTCATGCGCATGCGCATGTCGGGCATGTATCGCTTCGTGAGTCTTTTGAGTAGCATGGATGCATTTGGGTCACTAACAAAAATACCAGCATCTACACAGTCCATTCCCGAATCTCATCAACTATCGAGGTGCCGACGCTGAACTAGTGGAGGCCTCGACACCGAAGACAGATAGATCGTGTGTAGCCATGTAACTTATCTACTAAATTTTATGCTAGAAGGACAATGTGTTTCCAGTGGCGCGGAGTTTGAAACCTCTTTTCCTAGGACGTTAACCTAGCCCGACTTCAAGCTGTATACGACTTCGCACTAACGCAATATGTCGTGGCTTGGGTCGTCCACTGAGCCACACTACCGACAAGGTGAATTTTACGCCCTCTGAGTCTTCTGACCCCAGTCGCGCCTCACTCGCGTCATGGTGAGTTTTATGCTGACCTTCTTTGGCTTTCAAATTTCATTTCAAACGTGTGTCCAGGGCCATTATGTATTTGGATTTCTGCTCTCGGCGCCCTGATATGACGCCCAACTGACGTGGCGACGCCGATAGCCAGCTGGAGTCGAGCTAGAGCGACAGTCGACAGTGACCACATGCAATGGCATGAGTGCGGAGTGCTTCATGTGAGGAATCGATCCCATTGACTCCTGAGCGCTGCGCGCTGAGCACCGAGTCCTAATTTGCACGAGTTGGTCTCGGGCACAGGGCCAGGACGGGACGGATATTTTGGAAAGGTCCCCTTCGGGACCCGGAAGCGAGCCCCGACTCGTCGGGGTTCGGCCGCTGATCTTTCCCCATACGTCAGCGCACCCAAAACCGCGCTTTGCCTTCGGTCATTTCGATCCTGGGCCCATACGGTTACCATCCTACCCTGTATTTCTTTCGTTCCCGTTGTTTTGAGCCAGAAGCCGTCGTGGCAAAGCTCTCCGACGTGGTCTACGCCTTTCTGTAATCCTCAGGCAAAACAACATCATAAGAGATACCTCTGCTCTCATTTACGATCTATTTGGCGTCATCTGGATCTATACCCTTCCAAAAATCATCGTGTCGCGATCCCTGCGCGTCGAACGTGTCCAATTTGATTTTCCCGCGTTCTATTCCTAATCTCCTCGAAGATCATATTTCGTCAAGGCTTTTGTAACCTTCGCCAGGTGCGATTAACTTCCTCAGCTTTAACTGCGCGATATTAACCAGGATAATCCTTCAGAATCCCGATGTCGTCTGGTTCTGGGCTGCCACCATCGCAGCACGCTAGTTTCGCTGTCATATCTCGTATCATCTCCTGTCTCGTAACTGAGCAGCTCCTTCGAGGGATCTACATCCCCATCGCCGAATTGCCCAATGCCACCGGAGTTCTAGTGGTATTGTCTACTCATCTCATATCGGAGAGACCGATCATCAGTCGGTCTCTTCGACCCAACGATATCTTCGCCATCGTCCCCCTTCGCCACGCTCCCGTATTCTACCCCGTCACTACTGAAACGCCCGACTACAAGCATGGTCAGCCCGTTGGCCTCGTTGATCCCCTCGACATGCGGCCCGAAGTCTTCGAACTGTCAGAGACCACGGCGGACTCTGTTGACCACGTACGTTGCCACTACAAGATCTTGCACACTGCCCAACGGTTCAAAACATTTTCTACAGGACCCCTTCCGAAGCGCGATTATATCCTCTTTTGTGCCGCCTCCTTGGGAACTTGGTCGATATACAACTTTGATCGAGGTCACCGACCCAGTGCAGCTTTGGAAGAAGTTTGTCGATGGCGTCGTCATTCAAGATGGGCTGCGACTCGCCATCGAGAAAGAAATTCAAAGCTCTTTCGATTACCAACGCAGGTCTTCTCGCCTTGTGGCTTCTTACCATCTGACTGACAGGTGCCCTAGTCGTTGCCTATCAGAACCCTCCACAGCTCCCGTCGCTGACGTCTGCGCCCATCGAATGGGAGCAGAGCCTTGTCGCGGGTCATCCCACTCACCCTGTGAGCTGTCATTACCAAAGAGTGAATTATCCACGAATTCTGATACCGGTTGACAGATGCACCGCGCTAGGATGCTTCCCCTAAGCCTGTCCGATTATGACTGGTACCGCCCTCGCATCCGATTCGTGCGCGTGCACAGAGCGAACATCAAGGTCCTAGGGCCTTTCGAAACGGAAATTCTCAAGTTGGCGAAGGGGGCGGCCGAGCGATCTGGGCAGTTATTACGCGAGGACCCGTCTACCATCGTGATGCCTGTCCACGAGCTCCAGATTCCAAGCATCACCGCCAAATTTCCAGATGTCGAAGTTCTCCACCCCGATATCAATGTCCAGGCCTTCGCGCAATCTAGCATCAGGTGCGTGCGCTAATTGCTACACCTGCTTCTATGCCACTGAAGCTGCCTCGTAGAACGGTCGTGATCCCGGAGCTGCCTGGGCTGGCTCTTAAACTGGCGGTTGGTGTCAAGATATCATCCTCACTTCGGACGATCTCGCATTTCACGGCTGATTTCGGGCCTCGCTTTTCGTCCGACATTGTTCCAAAGCTCTCCATCAATCCCAGCATTCTGTCAATATCTCGCGAGCCCGCAAGCGCTGTATACGACTCGATTGATCCCGACCTCGCAAAGCATTTTACGGCAATTCTTCGAGAAGAAGTGCAGCTGCAGGATGGCCAGGCACTCATTGTAAGTGCAGCGCTCCTGGAAATGGATCATGCCGGCTCTCCCGGTGGCGTATCGGCAGTCGAGAGCATCTTCAAGCTTGACACCTATGAGAAACGTGCGACATTCTTAGATCGGTAAGCCCTCAAAAAATCACCAAGCAATTGTCACTTATCTGGCATCTAGGTACATCCGATTGGCATGCGAGGCCCTCCTTCCGCCACTAATTCACAACGGTGTCGCCTTTGAGGCCCACGCGCAAAACGTCCTCGCTCGCTTCGACGTCAACACCGGAGAAACCATTGGCTTCGTCGTCCGTGATCTCGGCGGTCTACGGATTCATCCAGATACGCTACGCCAGTCAACCGGTGTTGACTTTCAGTTCCTCCCTTCCCACTGCGTCGCCACGGAAACCTTAGAGGAGACCTACCCCAAGTTCTACCACACCTTCGTCCACAACCACATACAGCGTCTTATCCGGATCCTTGGGCTGCATAGCGATGGGCGCGGGTGGGAAATGCTGCGAACGCACATGGATGCCACAATTCCGGAAAATCATGAACTCCGGAAGATCTGGCTGAGCCCTGACAGCAAATTATTGCCGTCAAAGTGCCTCATGCGCATGAGAATGCGCGACTCTTACCGAGAGGTACGTTTAAATTTTCTCAATGAAACATTGAGCCCCGATCTGAACGGTTTACAGATGGTGTACAGTCCTTTCCCTAACATGATTCAATATCGCCCAGAATAGTTGACTTCAGACCACCGTTTTTATTGCTATGTAACCGATATTTGATTCATATGTACGCTTAGATTTTACAGAGGTTGCTGTGCTTTGCTTTTTGGAGTGGCGACACAATTCCGGGTAACGGCCCTGAACATCTGAACAAATGCTACTTAGCCCGTATCAGATAAGATGGGTGATCTTTCTGGCAGGTCGCACGCGACGACGACGGGATTAGGACGGGATCAAATTTCACTCTGGCATAAATGTGATCTGATAAGATGTAGTGCTACTTGCCGGTGCCACGGTTGCTTGGGACAACGCTGCACGCAACACACTCGATCTCAGATATCAATTAACCACTTCACAGCCCCCTTCCGATTTCTGCTTTGACCTTCTGATTACTTCTACTCGACTTCTGAGAACGCCTTCCCCTTACCAGAAACATCATGTCCACCCGAGGGACAGAACTGGGCACCTTGATTGTCGTGATACTCAAAGCACGAAACTTAAACGATAAGCATTCCTTTTATAAACAGGATGTATTTGCACAGGCGGCTTTGAACGGTACGATCTCCCTGTGTTCGACTGGCTCGGGCCCAGGCCTGGCACTTAGTGACTATTACCAATTGGTTTACCCAACAGGAGCTACTAAACGCACGCATGTCGATGTCAAGGGTGGCCAGCACCCCGAATGGGATTCCGAACTCAGGTTCCCGATCATGAGGGACTCGGAAGACAAATTCAGGAAGCTTGAAGTCGCATGCTTCGCGAAGGAACCCAGGTCTGACGACATTCTGGGCAAAGGCAGTGTTGATATCACGGAGACACTAAAGACAGGGGAATTCGATGGTGAGCTCTCGAGCCTGCGTTTTCACTGTTTTCTACTTTCCCATACAATATCGCACTCATATGTGAAAAATAGACTGGGTTAGCCTTGGCATCGATGGAGTCGTTCGGGGCGACATTTATCTTGAGATGACATTCTTTTCTAACGCGCCGGTACCAGACAAGGCCGATGCAATTTCTTTGGCACCTACATCTAGTATTTTGACACGACGTCCTTCGAAGTTTGCTCCATCAGAGCGCCTCACTCGACCGCCTCATGCCCATGCGCCTATATCACACGTACCAATCCCATCGAGTCCAGAGACATCTTATGCGCCACCAGCAGTAGTCCTCCATGATCTGTTGAGCGACGATAATGCGGACGAGCGGCGGGGAAGGCGTCCTTTGCAAAATTGGCGTGGCCAGAATGGCAAGCTCGCGTCGTCTCCTCCCTCGTCGAGGTCATCTTCTGCAGCGCCTATTCCGCGTTTAAATTCACCACTGCCATCACTTCCTCAGGAAACTCCGGGAGAGCTACCGCTTCCGTCTACCCTTCTACCAGGCAGGGGAGGCCCAAGACCATCGACGAACTTTGTACCTCAAGGTAGCTCTCCAGCAGCTCCGACTGTACTTTTGCCTGGTGGTGGAAGACCGAGGCCTCCGACAACTCCTCTACCCAACGGGAGCCCACTACCCCAGCTTCCTGACACTCTAAGGCCGGGTTCTGGAAAGCATGCACCGTCTAGCTCGTTTACGCCACCTCGCAATGACCATGTGAGGCCTTCTTCAATATCCCCACCTCCTGGGTCCTATTCCGCGGCACCCGCCGCTCCCAATTTCAGGCCTCTGACCGCCACGTCATTGTACACCCATAATTCTGGGTCGGTGCCCAGTCCCAGCTCACCTGTGAATCCCGCGTACTATACTCCTCCTTCACAAGTGGCGCCAGAGATTCCCGTGACCGTGCCCATTTTCTTCCCTGCACCCTCAGTTCCTCCGGTCCAAGGCGGCTACAACTACCAGCATTTTTCTTCCTCCGGTCATGCCGCTGTACCGATAGAACAACCTCCAGAGTATCAGACCCCTGCCGCGTCTGGTCTCCCAGACCCATATCTTCAGGCACGATACCAGTCGCCCTTACCTCTGCCGCCGGGCTCCACCTCCACCAGTTCACAGCATGAGCATCAGCCGCTGCCGCTGCTGCCGCCGCCGCGCGACAACCCAGATCAGGCTCGTATCGAAGCGCTCCGGCAAATCGAGGAAGAGGCGGCGAGGCGCAAAGCGCAGGAGGAGAGAGACCACGCACTTGCATTACAATTTCAAGACCAGGAATTGGAGCGCTCGGAAAGTCCACCCCGTATCCGCCAGCCGTCGCCACTTCGCGAAAGCCCGGATCAGGCTCGCACCGAAGCGCTTTGGTTGCTCGAGGGGGATGAAACAAGACGTAAAGAGCAGGAAGAAAGAGATCTTGCGCTGGCCATGCAACTGGATCGGGAGCTAAACCTCGAGTCGAGCGAATCTGACCCTCAGCCCCCGTCTTCAGAAAGCAGGCCAAATGCGAACATGCCTGGGGGTGGTAAGATCTGAAAGGTCTGAACCAGACCTTGATTATTCCTGAAATTCAAAGTGTTTAAAATCTATCAAATTGTATAGCGCTGGAGGGAACGACGTGGTATTAGAATCATTAGAACTTGTACAATTATTTGTTCATGTCCACGACGTCGATAGGTAGACGATTATTTATATGATATGGTAATATGGGTGTATGTGCAGCAACCAGTCGAAGGAAGGTCCTGACCATTGTCAGGCTTGGGATATGGTTTGCATATCGTGGCTTTCGTCCGTGCGGAACTGATCTTTCTTGTATTTGCCCTTCGGAACGTGCCTCGCTAACCTGAGGTCGTAGTAGAAGGTCAGGAGATAGAAGGTAAAGCCGAAGGCAATAGTCCATTCCAAGATGGCTGCAAAAGCGTATGGTCAGCTTGATAAACCAGCCGCGACCGTTCAGTCGAGATTGCACCTCCAGCATCGTTACTCCGGTACAGTGCGATCGCAAAGGCAATCGCCAACAGGATCAGAATTCCAGCGATGATGCCCTTCGAAATGTAAGCAACTTTGAGTTTGCGAATATATCGAAAATCTTTGCTGATCCAGCGAAACTGGGTAGATTGAGGGCTCGTGTTGAGTAAATTTCGGCGAGGAAAAGATCATACCTCTATCACCGTAAAGATGGCGCTGAGCCCAACGCCAAGGATGAAGACTAGAAGGAACGCCCGGTGGAGGCTGTGGTGCCGTTTGGTATCGAAGATGGAGAGCAGAATGAGCCCAATGCCACCCATGATAGAGCCCGATATCGCAAGGTATGAAAACACAGTTTCCCTCTGCCGCATGTTGGGCAAAAGCCTGTGAGAGACGGATCATTGAATATTGAAGCGCATTAAATAAACGAAAGAACACACCGGCCACTATGCCTAAGCAGGCGTTCCACCACCAAACACAAGAAGAAACCAACGCCCGTAATTGCGCATGCGGTGATGAACAGTGGCTTCAGTATATCAGCGCCAATGTCGGATATGTACGCGATTGTGCCATCCTGTGAAGGGTATTTTGGTCGGCCACTTGCCAGCCATGTAATTAGCATAGCCCAGAGCGTGCCTTGGAGACGTCGATGAGGTTAAGAAAAGACAGGAAAGGCATCAAACTCACCAAACCAGATGAAAGAGGTGAAAAGAGGAATCCAGACATATGCCCAATGGTCATGGCGATGGAAGAAAGTTGGTCGAGTCGAAACCTCACTGGCTTCCATTGAGATCTAGCGGCCACTGACTCGAAGGAGAGATATCGGCTCTCGAGACTGATTCTGGTACTTGGCGCTGGGATAATTAACGCCAGAGGCGGCTGAGGAGGAGTTTCGACTTGTTCGACGTCATGTTGGAGCAAAACCGATCGGGTGGAACAAAAAATCGTGGATTGACCTCTTGCTTGATCACTGCCAGCACGAAGGCGCCATGTCCATGCGTTGAGGAAAGGACCTGTACGATTCCTGGAAGCTACCCAGCGATTTCGAAGTACAACCGAGGACAGTCGAAGTTAGGGTACCAGTTAAACTTCAATTATCCTCGGGTGGTCTGATCGAAAAGATTCCACTAGTGATTTCATCCATCGTCAATTCCAGTAGGGAGCAGGCACGCTGGGACAAATGCCGGGACTTTGGATTTATCTTGAGCGTATACCAAAAAAAGCCGCGCGCCAGACGCGCGCAAAACCTTTGAACCTCGGCTGTCCGGACCGCCATTCCGTTGCCAAGCAATGGTACACGAGTCAGACTTTGCTGGTTCACTTTCGCAGCTTCACGTGCTACTTTCTGTAGTCTGGCTGGTAACGCTGGCTTCGACTTCTGCTTCAGCTTCTCTTTTTGCAACGGAATTGCTGAACTCGACTTCGGAGGTGGAGCTCGTTCATGCTCGAGGCGGCCTGGCTAGACTCATTGCTCATTGCACACCGGTCCATTCTTTGTGTTACAGATAACGGTCCAGGGCCTGTCAGAGGCGGCGGAACTTGGAAGAGTTGCACGGGCGGCGACTCTGTGGTGCCACTGCACATGACAGGACGACATGCCAGATTAACTGGGGCGACTGTGGGGGAGGGGCGAGTAGGCCTACACAGCATAGTGAATGCGAGGTCCAGCTTGCGCGACGCTGTAGGCGACGGGATGGGGCATAGGTGTGCTACTCCTCAATATTCAATGGTGCAGTGCCATGGGGAAGTCATGATGCTTTAGCTATGACGGGGTTGGGCGAATGTGAGCTTGATGGTAGCCTTGCTGACGACAGACACGGGGGTGGTAGCTGTAGAGTACACTTCTGTTGTGCGTACTGCGCTCGCGCCCATATACATCCTCTGCGTTTGCTCAGAGTGTAGGTCCGGACATACATCGACCTCAATAAATATAAATATGTTTCATTACGGCCTATGCTACAATGAAAATCAACCCAGAGTGGGGGAATATACAACCAAGATGTCGTTGAAATTCAACCTATAAATCAACGCGAACTTCAACCTGTAAAACAGTGATTACTACCCATGTGCAGTGGATATGGTTTCTATTTTGTTGCTGGTTGACAATGGTCGATTTTGGATACATATCAACCTACTTGGTTGATTTCGCCTCAAAAGGCGGTTGATCATCCACCAAATACTGGTTGACTGCTTGGTTGATTTTCAACCACATCGAACCTCCCAGAGGTCGTCATCTATAGTGTTGCACTTTCTACCTGTTTTCTTGAACACGTCCGCGACAAGAATGATAATCGGCACATCATTGGTTTCCGATCAATGGATTTCTTCCAGATCATGATGTGGGTGCAATGTTGTGCCTGTCGCGAAAAATCCTGGCAGCCTCTCCAAAAATGTCGGCTTTCTGGAGGACAATTTCCTCGCGCCAGACTGTGTGGGATGAGTTGAATGGGACTCTCTGAGCTGAAATCCTTCAAAACTTCTTGCTCATCGTACGCGTCACTTCCATAGGAACACGATTTTCAAAAATAGATCATTTTCACATTTTCATGAACTACAAAAAATAAGCCGTTGTTGCACGGTTGAAGTCCATTTCGGGGATCTCCAAACTCACGCGCACGTGTTGCGAACATGTGCTGCGTTCACTGGTCCGGACAGCCCACGTTGAAAGGTTTGCTCGCGGCTTTTTTTGGTATACGTGCAAGATAAGTCCACATGTATTTCTGTACATGCACACATTGAATAGACGCACGCTGCTTCGCGCGAACTTTTCATTGACGCGGTGACGATTTTACACGCGCGATTCTTGACGCGGCACAAAACGTGAAGTCACGTTCATTTTGATTTTTGTCCCATTTTGAACGGCAATAAAAATAGGTTCCGTTTCAGTCTGCCCACACATCGTGTTCCCAAGCAAACACAGGCAAAGGCGCCGCGGCGCGCGCCTGGACTCGAACCAATCCCTGGGTAGTGGATGAAAGATCAAAGACAGTCGTTTGATCACATCCATCCAGGGACTGGTACAAAATCGGCCACTTTAGTACGGTCGGACTTGAACAACATCGAAGTGGCGATCAAATTCACTGGCAAATTGGCAATAACTGAGAAGTAAAACCCGCCTCCATAGCTCAAATCTTGTCGATTCCGTGATTTTTCAACATGGGCAGTCTTAGAATTCACCGCGCTATCGATTCATGCTCTCAGATATGGGATTTGAGGAGAAAAATGTTTTCTATTTTCACGACATTTTTTCAAGTCGAAATAACCCGTGGGAGAAATCCGACCGTCCTAAAACACGAGATTTTGTTCCTATTTCGCGGCTGCGTTGATCGACTGTCATCAACTCTCCGCGACTTCAATAGGGACTGGCTCGAGTCTATTGCATTCCCGCCGCTCCGAGTCCACAGCCCCTCAAATCCTATTAGGATCGCCAATATTGGGCCGGGCCGCTCAGTGCTCAGGACACGTGCTTAGGAGCAGCTGCACTATTTGCCAATCGAAATTTCTCCATAGCCATAGATAGCTCTCCCCGCATGTTCCTCTACCCCTCTGGCGGATCATATGACATTTGAAACGCATCCTTCACTGGTTTCCCCCATGGCCTTCAACAGTTGACCTTCTCAAGTTTGAAGCGCATCTGCATACCAGCGATCGGTTGATGAATTAAGCTCAAGTCAAGGTCCACTCCACTGCTGTCGTCAATGCTCCTCGGACGATGTGCTATTTCCACTACAGCAAATTTCTGTACAGCGAAATTCAGAGCTGGCGAAACATCTCGAACGTGGTATTCATCTCTCTCGTGGCTACGTCTCTTGCCATCACAGCTTTTATTGCGACCCCGTGCGCCTCGATGCCCCCGGGAGGTTCATTTTTATGACCCAATTCAAACGGATATATGTGCCTATCTGCCACCCGTCTCTCATTTCAATTTGAAGCAGGGGAGCCAGCATGATAAGGTACCCAACGCCTTAAATAAAAACATGCAGGCAGCATTCAAATTGTCGGTACTCCAGCTTTCTTCGTTTTCCTCAGTCCTTTGCTCTGTTGTTGAGCAATTGATGGCGATGCCCTCGTTCTCTCAGTTATTCTATGTGGCTATATTGCTTGCCGTTGCAATTACTGGTCAGTCGTCGCCAGTACTCAGTCCCCGCCATCTAGCTAACGAACTTTATGGTTTAGCCGGCGCCAGCGCATCTGACTACACTCAGGAGTTCGACGGAACGGGAACCGCTTTCACTGACAGAGACGCCGCCATCGAGGGCCCGGCATACCTGACTTATTCTGTGGTCCCCAACTCAACCTACAATGTTGACGCATGTCTGGCGACTTGTGACCGCGTCCCCGGCTGCGGTGAGTCCATTTCCTCCACTCATCAGTAGCCTGAAACTGACAGATGTGGCGCAGTATTTGCCAACCTGTTTTACGAATTCAACAACAACCTGCTCGACAACGTATTCAGCGAAAAGTCCAATCTGAAGTGTGCGCTCTTTGCGGACATCTACACTGCCGCGGATAAGACCAACAGAGGCGGCCAGCAATTGACTCCCCCTCCCGCCGGACTCACATACATCCAGCAAAGCACCGGCTGGGCTGCGAACGCTCTCGCGGACCCTGATACTCCTGATGGGTATGAGCTCGTGTTCGGTCCCGTTTACGGCGCGAATAATGCTCCTGGGGTACGCCCGCGTTCACTTACCCCTCATCTGAGAATACTTATCATCCGAGTTTTTAGTACATGGGCTATGTCTTCCTTGACAAGTATGATGTTAATGCCTGCGCCACCGCGTGCAACAACCGCGACCCTGATCCCCAAGGCGGTCCTTGCCAGTACTTCAACATATGGAGGGCCTTAGTCGGTGGCGTGCCCACGACCTACACCTGCAGCTTGGTATGTCTTCGAATCATGAATGGACACACACGCATCCACTAATGTTGGTTTATAGTACTATACCCCTACCGATTGTTCCACTGCCGTTAATTACGGTCAAGGGAACCTCACAGTCACCTATTCTCGTGGTTATGTCAAGAGCAGCAGCTCCAGTGATTGATCCAATGCTCGTTGGTGTGACTTTAGGATTACTTAACTTTACTATATTCACGCCTACTCCAGGCAACTCCCTCTTTTGCTCTACGCCGATAACACTATTTCTTGGATTCTTGGATTCTGTTGGACTACTTTGGAGTGAAAGGTCCTTCCAGTGATCATGATGCATTGCGGAGATGGTAAATCGAGCCTGTGTCATTGCTTATTCAGTCAACATTGTGGCGCGGCTGCTGTTTACTCGGCATTCGCTAATGTTAGACAATAGTAGGCGCGGAAGAAAAGGCAGAAATAGGAAAGCGAAGAAACAGTACGCTCTGAGGATCTGAGTGGCGGCGGCTCGTGCGACCGCATTGTACTGAGATTTCTTCTGCAGCATATGTCCCCAAGTCCACCCCGGCGATGCTGAAATTTGTATGACCAGCGTCTTTTACTAGTAGGTGCAAGCGGTGACTTGAACGTGGCGCGGCAAACCATAGAACAGGGGGCGATCATGCGAATATAGGAGAAACCCTTGAACTGCAGCTTGAATGCTCACCTAGATTGATCATGGTTATAGGGCGGGTGATTTTACAATCCGAATAATGATATAAAGAGAATAGGGAACAAGGAACATAACAAGACACATGGACATTCGAGGCTGTCGATCGAGATAGAGAAAAACGGACGTTAAGCGCAGATCCTGGTCTCCACGACCGTTTCTGAGAAGGGTGAAGGTGCAGAGTAGACGCCAGAGGGTGAGACACCGGCTGATGCTAGTTTCTTGAAGATCTGGAATAGAGAAGGTGGTATCAAAGCTAAAGGAGCAACTCGGGTACGGCATGGATCACTCACTTGTACATATACATCGGACGACTGTCCGCCGCTGACTGCCCACCGCCCGTCGATGATGGTCATGGGAACACCGGTAATACCGAGATTCCGGGCTTTATCACATATTTCGTCGACCTCCTTCTCCAGTTCGTCTGATTCGAGGAATCTTATGGCCTTGAGTGTCAAAGCGTCAGCAAAAACTGAGGAAAGAAAACGGTAGACGGACCTCATCCTTCGACATTAGGCCTGCGTCCTCTGCAATTTCACCAAGGACATCAAGGTCCCCAATATCCTTTCCGTCCTCTAAATTGGCTTTGAAGACACCACAAAGAACCGGGATCTGCAGCTTCTGGCCGCCAACCTTTCCAGCCTTGAGCGCCAGGCGATGCGCGAGTGTCGACTGGCTCATAATGCCGCGCATTGAGCTGTAAAGGAGTCAGTCCACGTGAGGTGCCCCCAGTGTGACCCAATCACAATGCTTACATTGGTATGCCTTTCTCGTTTGCCCATTTGGAAACGGCAGTTGTAAACGTCGCGAAATTCTCCTTGCCAAAACGCCTCTCGTAGAATGTAACCTTGTCGAGCTTGTCGGCCCCATCAAGACTTTTGTCGTTGATCAGCCGGAAGGGCATGTGCTCGAGCTCGAAGGACAAGGGGAGGTTCAGAGTGTCCTTGCAGAACAAGATCGCGTCCAATAGCTCATGCTGGCCGATACAGCAATTGGCACAGACCTTGGAGATGTTTGTGAAGATAAAAAGGTCAAGGCAAGAGTGCAGACGTACAAAATCATTTACTACGGTCAATTTGACCACTCGGTCGGCCATAATAGAGTGCAACGCTAGTTTTCGTCAATGGAGGCTAGAGTTCAGAGAGAAGGCGATGAAGGGAGGAGCGTCACTTAGTGTGGGGAGGGATAATCATAGAAACGGAGGCTGACTGAGCACACTGCTGCTGCCGCAAGCCTCCTTACAATGCACTTGGTCAGAAATTCAGAAATGTGACATGGTGTGACACGCGGAACCCGATGCCCGCTCCGCTCTATTACATACGCCAAGTTGTCTCCGCTCCTCTTCCTCTCTTCCCCTCCTTGGTTTTCCTCCATGCTTAAGCAAGCTGGCTTCATCCTCGTTTTTATTGTTATTGGCGCACGACAACTACTCAGAGGATTTGCACTGTAATCACATGTGACTGATGACAGTATCTTACTACGCACGTCTAATCGAAATCGCCTCATGAAAATTGTCATGGAAAATGCATCATACAAGCATCATACAAGCATCACAGGCGTCCGACTTGACATGAAGCTTGGACGAAGGACCAAATGTGCGATACTATTACCACGAGCTGTCATGAGCATCTGAACAGCTACGTACTCGGTGTTCACTATGCTCTGAAGCCGAGGGCCTCGCTTCCGTCCGCAAAAGTAGCGACACGAGCTCAACTACATACATAAAATTGTAAAAGTAAATCAGCTAAAACGTTACCTGATGCTTCGATGTAACTCATAATTGAGAGGGCATGGCAACTACTCAGAGCTGGAAGTCTGTAGACGACGGCCGGTCAGTCGAGACTCGACAAGTGATGCAAATGTCCTGGTCTTAACCTGGTTATCGATGGTTTTCAAGGTTAACCGACGGCTCGGAGAATAGATAGCAATTGCTTGCGAGGTCTAGGCAGCCCAGAGTATTTACATATGTTTTCTGGGCAAGTGAGCTGAAGGCTGATTGTGTGCGGCGAGGGAGGACGTCGACATCAAATCAATCAGCGAGATAGTGTGCTGAACTGGGACTTGCAGGTAATCAATCCCGACCTAATCGCTTCAATGCATTTTCACGCGTCTCCCTGGTTACTCCTGATTCAACGCTTGTATGACTTGAAGCAATTGCGCATCAAACCAGATGCCAGGGACCAGCCAAACTGGGCAGTTGAAGTTTGAACTCAACGGATGGTCCTGGTCATCGGGCTACAGAGCGACAAAGCGGAGGCACCAAGTGACCCACAGGGGTTCCCTTGTGACCAGGTCAGCCCAGGGCCACAACTCGTTTTGCTGACTGAGGGCGTTTAAGGGGAATCATCGGGAATGACATAGAACTCACCGTCTGAGTAATTCCCGACGTGCTGAGTCCAGACACCTTTCAAGTTTGATAAGAATCGAATGCAGTCCGCATAGCTTTGCCAGGGTCATCTTTCAGGAGGGTTTGCAGAGAATTATAGATTGAATAGGATTACTCAAAGCGCACGTAAATTCCATAGGGGTATAGAAGGTGTGGAGTGTCGTTCGAAAAGCCAGGGAATGAAGAGTGTTGGTCATCTCAGCCGGGGGTGGCCATCAACGCCGAGCGTAGGCAATAACTCAGTAAAGCCAGACGTCGTCTGGGTCATCATACCCAAGGTAAGCAGGCCACGGTGCGAGGTAGTCGCAATTTTCAACAGGCAGTAATTCCCTAAGCACCTCCAAAAAGTCCTTCGCCCTCAGCACCGTCCTGCTGCGCCTGTCTAAATGGACACTGCTCAGCGGGACAGTGCTGCTCGCACGCCCGAGCACGAGAAGGCAGAACGGCGCGACGTCCGCAGGCGGAAGGTGCTTCAGCGCGATGGACTTGAGCTTCGGCCATGGCCCTTTTTCGCCCGCTTCCGCGCGCAGCATGGCGTAGATCCCTGGTGTTGAGTCGTCGATGCCTAGGGTTGAAACGCACGGGAAGGCGCGGAACATGTTCTGGAGCTCGTGCTCCGAAAGGATGCACTGATCGAGGGTCAGGGCGTGGAGGGTCGGGATGACTGAAGAGTCGAATGAATGGATGCCATGGAGGGACAGTGACTCGAGGCTTGGCAAGGATAGTAGGGCGAGGAGGCGATGGCATGGTGTGGAGTTGCCGCGGATGCGTAAGGAGCGGAGGATGGGGAGTAAGATGGGCTCAGAGGCGTCGAGAGGGTTGCGGGGGAGTTGGATGCTCAGGCCAGTCAGTGAGAGGTTAGATAGGCAGGGTAGAGAGTCAAACATAGCGCGAAATTGGGAGAGAGCCATGATATTCTTGGGCCATGCATCGACGTGTAAAGTTTGGACGGCGCTGAGCGGTGGGGCGAGGTTCCCAACAACTTTTCCAGCGATGCGAACGAACTTCAACAACGGAGAGCATTGCGCCAGGACGGACGGACACGTAGCTGAGTACTCCGTTCTAGGAGAATCGGCGTCATCCTCGGGGTTTCCTATCCGCAGTGATAGGTGAATTAAAGCTGGGGTGACAACATCATAGAACGGGGCGTAGATGTCCTCTACAGAACCAGATGTGATGGCGATGGAGACGCGATGCCAGCGTGCTGCATGAGGGGTAAGATACGAGAGGATCTCCGGTATATTGTGCGATGTCGTGATATGGAGGGAAATGTCGAGGTAGCATTGGCCCGAGCGCGTCAAATTTGCCGATAAGCGCTGCAGTGCGCGTGTCCGCGTTTTGAGCCCGATATCGAGACTGATGGCGTTCCACAGCAGCGGTGTGCTGAGCACGACGCGGCGCCAGTGGCTGGAGACATGAGACGCTGACACCTCAAATGGTTTGCCCATTGCACGCGGACTCATGACCACGCGTGTTCCATGGCAGCGCAGGAAGATATCAGCTATGAGCTCGTCGGGGAGTTTGGACACAGGTGCGGCCAAATTGACGAGCTTTGCACGTCGAGCTTTCGCGTCCTGGAGTTTCTTCTCGATCTGCTGGACTTCATAGAGAAGTTCGGACTTTCTGCTTTGCAGAGCTTCGATGTGCTTCGTGGTCTCCTCGAGGAGGGTAGCGTTCTCTGACATCGATTACAACGGTACCAGTAAGCCTGCTGTTCGAGAAGGCCTAGCTTTATGGTAGTGGTATCATCCTGGAGTGAAAAGGCGAGAATTAGTAGTAGACAGAGGGTAACAACACCGTGACCAGGTGGCCAGGCACGACGGTTGTTGCATATTTGACTGTGACGCGTCGGAATAACATGAGCCGGATTCGGGTTTCCAGTTAACCGCCACCATGCTCACTCGTCTTGGGCCCCCATGTCGCTCGCTGGTCTCCAGGTCATTGAAGTGAGTTGTGGGGAACAATTTATCTGCAGCATTCCCTGATTCCTACCAGTTTGCAGGTTTAGCACCCGGTCCATTCGCCGGTCTCATCCTCGCAGACAACGGCGCCTCCGTCATACGCGTTGACAAGCCCGGATCGGTGTCCACAGACGTCCTCTGCCGTGGAAAGCGCTCTATTGCTATCAATCCCAAAATTCCCAGCGGTCTCGAGACGTTGAAGAAGCTGCTTTCCTATGCGGACGTAGTGATTGATCCGTTCAGACCAGCCGTCATGGAGCGGCTTGGACTCGGACCTGAAGTGTTTCTGGGGGACGGAGGTCTGAATCCGAAACTTATCTATGCAAGGATTGTTGGGTACGTGTATCCTGCACCACCTTTATCTGATCTTTTGGTAATCTTGGCGCTAGATTTCCGCGGACAGGTGCGCGTCGCTGTGTGCAATAAAACTGGCCCACTGAACATGGACAGGCCCTCAGAAGGATATGGCGGGTGCGTAGTCCTGTCATCTCAACAGAACCTAGCTGACGCCCCGGTTCCGGCGCAGGACATGATATTAACTATCTCGCTCTCAGCGGTACATTAGCAGTATGTCTCGAGAACTACAGACTTACCCTGACACTGACATCTTCTCAGATGCTTCCTGGCGCTGAAAAGCCGACCTTTCCATTGAATCTGCTCGCCGATTTTGCTGGTGGTGGTTTGATGTGTGCACTAGGCATACTCCTTGCCCTGATCGAGCGAGGCAAGAGTGGACGCGGGCAGGTCGTTAACGCAGACATGGTAAAGTTTTTCCTTTGTCCTTACAGCGCACACATCTCATCCGTCTCAGGTCTCCGGTGCCAGCTACATTGCTGCCTTCCCTCTCCTACACTCTCTGATTCCTGCCTCCCCACTGTTCGGCAACGAGCGTGGAAATAATGTGCTCGACGGCGGCGCCCCATTCTACGACATCTACACCTGCAAGGATGGCCAGTATATGTCCGTCGGATGCTTGGAGCCGCAATTCTTCAGAGTCTTTATCGCCGTTTTCATTAGCGCCTTACCCAAAGGTTTTAATTCCTCGAATGGGTGGCGCCCATCTCCGCAAACGCAAACCGACCGCACCGAATGGCCGAAGCTGCGGGACTTCTTGACTCAAGGGTTCAAGTCTAACACACGAGATTATTGGGCACAGGTCTTCCAAGGTATACTTATGATGGATTTTGCTTCCGTTGCTTTCGTTAAGCCCTGCTGCTCAAAGGAACCGACGCATGTGCGTTGCCGGTGCTTACGCCCCAGGAAGCCCGGTCTTCGGCATCACCTGAATTACCCTTCCCACCTACGCATCCTCAAATAAGTTCACTGTCATCGAAGAGGTCATCCGACCCACATGTCTACCATATTTCGCCGGGAGAACACACCTGGGAGATACTCGAGGAGCTGAAACTCAGCGAAAACGAGAAGAGACGACTCGTAGCGAACGGCGCGCTTGGTGAAAAAGTCCGACATCCTCGTCACAAGCTTTGAAGAGGATGAAGCGCTCAGGTCGGGTTGTACAGACATTGGTAGGAAATAATATACACTCTTTCGAGTCGACCAAAGATCTAATCTAACAAGGAACAAAGTCCATTGAAAGTTGCTTGGAAGTAGACATGGATATCCACTGACGACTGGAAGCTTGAAGCTTTGAAGTCTGTAAGGAGATTCGATTCGCACGCCGAATGCGTAGTGGTAGCAATTTTGATCCGTTTGATATGAGATTTTTCTCTTCCCGTCATCATCGTTATTTCCAGCATTCGCTGGCTGCTCTTCTAGGCTTTCATACAAGACTTTGGAAATATTCCAACGACTAGGCTGGACTAACAAAGACTCTGTGGATTGGAACTTTTCAACCTGTGGCTTCCTACATTTCTGTCAAAACTTTGGATTTGCTCTGGGCTTTGACTGGCGGCACGACACGCATATACCCTCACAACGACCCTTATACTTCTTCGACGAATTACTCAGGACTACCATGGTTAAGAAAACAGCAAGAGCCACGGCCAACTCGGCTCCTGCAACTCACACTCAGCATACATCCACCTCCGAGACCGTCAAAACGCGTCCACGCAAACGACCACGACTGGACGGCAATCCCATACTTAAGGCGGAACCAACCGAAAGGGCCCTCCCCGACTCGGATCAGCTTCTCTCCCTCGCCCCCGAGCACCTCGACGAGCTCATGATTATCTGGGACTCAGACCGTCGCACACCAAGCGTGCCATCGCGCCGGGCATGGGCTCTTGCGCGCGGTGTCAGGCCCGAGTGTGTACATCGATGGTTCGCGCGGAGAAAGCAGATTGCGAAGCGGAAGAAGCAGAAGACTGGGGCGCTTGCGGGAACGTACGAGTTGGAGGTGGGGACGCCGCCGGTTCTTCAGGTCAAAGTGAAGATGGAAGCGACGCCCGTAGACGACATACGGAGAAATACTGGAAGGAGAGGGAAGAACTTGGAGAGCGACGAACGGGGGGCTGGACCCAGCTCCGATGCGCCGTCCTCAGATCGCACACTAGTCGCCTGCTCGTCTCCTCGAGAGAAACACTACCTCCGCTCAAGTTCACCCCTTCGTTATCTTCAACTTCTCCCTCCCAGCTCTTCTCCGCCTCCGCTGTCTTCTTTGCCACCTTCCCCGTCACCAGTGCCAACGCCCGTCGTCACCGAGCTGCTCTCTCTTCCTGCTCTGCCATTGTTTGAACCTCCCGCGCCGTCGAACGAAGCCTGGTGCGCCGGACCTCAAGGCCAGACGGCATATTTGGCGCCAGATATGCTCACTTTTTTTGCTTGCGCTCTCTGCCGGTACTCCACAGGTACCAGGTACCTCGTCACAGACGAGAAACATCAACTGACCCTCCATATAATGCATATACTCAGCTTCCGTGGGTCCCTGCGACTCGACCCCTGCCCACTATGCCTCGACTAGGACTAATCAATGCGACGACGAGCATGTACACGAAGATACAGACGCGAACGCACACAAACCGCAAAATGTACACGAAGCCCAAATGGACTCGGACTACGCGTACATGGAGCTCTCTGCACTCTCCTACCTCATGCGTTCTCCTGACCTCATCCGGAAACAAGAACAAAGCGAATCGGAACAAGCTCGTCATCAAATATGGTGCCTCGATGGCCGACTCTATGCGCAGGACGGGACGTTCGTCGGCGCGTGTTCTCGGGTCTACGCGTGTCAATGTGGAGGTGGTAAATGTACCAGCTGGGGCTTGGACCGCGAGGTGTCGCCGTGGATTTTGTGATGCCCATCTGCCAGTCTTCCTTGCTTGCATTTCTACATTTGCTTCTGCAGGATTGTTTTTGCTGTGGTTTGCTACTCTTGTGTTCGAATCCTTGCTGTTCAATTGCGTCTTCCTCCCATCTGTTCCTCCTACCTGTTCCCAGCAATATCATATTACTACAGTTTCCGTCACTGCTATTTTGTGCTCGCGATCGATTGCTCATCCCCTCCATGTCTTTCAAATCGATGTTGAAAGTTGTTCAAGGAATGCAAAATCGAAAGCGCAGGTGTGAAATGAGGTTGAGGCGTGCAAATCAATTACACGGCGCATCCGTCACTGAATGGATACTTCTTTGGTGTGGGAGGTTCAACGAAAGCAGTGACGTTCAGCGCCTGTAGACGGATCGCCGGACCGACGGTTGCTTGGTCGAGCTTGGCAGGAGCTTCTGGTACCAGACGTCATCAATTCATTCTTGTGGTACTTACGAGTCCAGTTCAACGGGGAGACTATACACGCTTGCTCCAATCATACGTTCAAAGTTATATCATCTCGCCCCGCACCCCTCGGTGGCCAGTAGAATTATCACAATTATGCCGGCGGACGGACAGTAGAATCATCGAGTAAACACATGGTCGCGATCGGGCGTCAAATCACATGCAAGACCAGACGTTTGCGGACAAACGATATAAGACGGCCAGCTGCTGTTGCATCTGTTTCCAGATCTACATTCCTCTATCACACCAAAATGGCGTCCACAGAAAGGCAGATTACCAGGGAAGAAGTTGAGAAAGTGCGTGACCTTGATCAGCAGAGGTCGCGCTGTCTACTCATCGGCATGTTTTTCAACTTCAGCACAACAAGGATGGCGATCTGGTGAGCGCATTGCGAAATGTCGTCGGACGGACAGCAAACTGATGCTTTTGGGTCCGTTCAGTGGATAATCATCGATGCCAAAGTCTACGACATCTCCAGGTTCAAAAATTTGCATCCCGGAGGTGCCTCCGTTCTCCTCGACGCGGAAGTCGGTGAGCGATCGGCTGAGTTCGACGACGCCGAATGCACTACTGAACTTTGCTTAGCCGGACAAGATGCGACCGAAGCATTCTATGGCCTCCACCGACATGAAGTCCTCGAAAAGCCGCAATATCAGCGTCTGCAAGTCGGCGTCATCGCGGGAGAGAAGAGCACATTGCATGGACGGATAACGGGAGAGATTAGCGGCGTGCCGTATGCAGAGCCCACATGGCTCACTGCGGGATACCACAGTCCCTATTTCACTGAGGTGCGTGCGCTTCGTTAGACAAGTAGGACTTTCACTGACCAGGCTATCGTCCCGCAGAACCACCGACAATTCCAGAAGGAGGTCAGGTTGTTCATGGACACTGTCATTTATCCCGATGCTCTGGTACGTCACATTCATATGAGCTAGTTTGGCGTAGGCTTACATCCAGCGTTCCAAAGGCGCGAGAGGCGGACGGAAAAAGGCCCTCGCAGAGCGTAATTGATAAAATGGCGTACGTTGTGCTTCTTCATCTGGAGCATTCTTCAAGAACTAATGCGTCGTATCAGTGAGATCAACTTGCACGCTATGCGGATGGGCCCAGGGAAACATCTTCAAGGCAGGAAGCTCATGAACGGTCTGGTCAAGCCAGAGGAGTTTGACTACTTCCACGAGGTACGACTATTCAACTTTCCATACAACTCGAAATGTCTAATTTCCGTTGCAGCTCATCATCACCCAAGAATTCGCCCGCTCGTCAATGCGTGGCTATGGAGACGGTAAGGTCCACCAGTTCCTCGGCTATCACCGCTGACGAGTCATGCCCACAGGTCTTCTTGGAGGAAAAGTCATCGGACTACCCCCAGTGCTCAACTTCGGGTCAGAAGAACTGAAGGCTAGAATTGTTCCGGACGTTCTGGATGGAAAGAAGTTCATCTGTCTCGCGATTTCCGAGGCGCACGCTGGCAGTGATGTTATGGGTCTGCAAACCACCGCTGTGAAGAGCGAGGATGGGAAGGAGTGGATCATCAACGGTAGGACTCTCGCTCTCGCGTCTGTTCTGTACTTATAATTGATTTTTCCGTTGAATATAGGTACCAAAAAATGGATCACGAACGGAACGTTCGCGGACTACTTCACAGTTGGTTGCAAGACGGAGGATGGCTTCACTGTCATCCTCGTCGAGCGCGGTCCGGGCGTCGAGACGAAGTCGATCAAAACTAGCTACTCTCCCACTGCTGGCACGGCCTATATCACCTTCGACGATGTCCATGTGCCCGTGGGTAACACACTCGGCCAGGAGGGCGGAGGTATTTTCGTTATGCTCAGGTATGACCCATGGCACTTGTGTGTCGGCGAAGCTTATTCGCGAATGTTTCAGCAACTTCAACCACGAGCGCTGGGTTATGTGCTGCGCCTCTGCGAGAAGTCAGCGCCACATTGGCGAGTCCTCTCTCTTTTGAAGTAGCTACCGGCTTCTCAACGCCCTCATTCTAGTCGAGGAATGCCTCAAGTGGACCACACAGCGCAAAGTTTTCGGAAAGCCGCTTCATTCACAGGCAGTCATCCGTTCAAAATTGGCAGCAATGATCGCTCGCGCTGAGAGCGCGCAGCACTGGCTGGAAAATATCACATACCAAATGTGCAACATGGTGCGTGTCCCAAGCTGCTTGCCTGAAGCTCCAGAAATAAAGCTGACTCGGCTATGATTTCAGTCCTACAAGCAGCAGGCCAACAAGCTCGCTGGACAGATTGCGTTCTTGAAGAGCTACTCGACGTCTAGTGGGCAAGAGACTGCCCGCGACGCAGTGCAGATCTTCGGTGGACGCGGTATCACTGCCACCGGCATGGGGAAATTCATCGAACATGTTCGTTTCTCTCGCCCTCTGCTAGAGTGGTTCAATTCTGACTGACTACGCCCTTTCAGTACCACCGCACAGTCCCGTTCGATGCGCTTTTGGGTGGCGCCGAGGACGTGCTGGCAGATCTTGGTGTGCGGCAGGCATTGAGGGCTATGCCGAAAAATGCACGGCTATGAGCTTTGTGTGACATGGGCTTTGTAGGAGATTTTTCTTCTGGGGGATTCAAACGAGCAAACAGACATTATTCATATGTATTTACCGCCATAATACACCGATAGGACTTTCCCAACATGTGCACTCCCACGAAAGGTAGAGGCGGCGAGGCTATAATATTTCATGCGTTTTCCTCACGCTTTTCTTTCTTACTGTTTTCCGCTCTGCGACATAGTGTGAAACTGGGGAATTTGAAACCCCGCGAATGTCACGCCACAATAGTTAAGAGTAACACTCTAATTGACTGTCCTACTTGTCAATCCAGGCCGAGGTCCATTCTCAACCACATTAGAGTTTTCCGAAAGCAGAACTCGAGTTTCTCTCTACACAACCGCGATGTAGCTTTGTCTGAACTTGACTCGGATGATTTGAGTAGCACTAGTGGCTCTCGGGAAGAAAAGCTTGCACGGGCACAACGTGCGAAGGCGATCGAGCTGGCCTCTATCTATCCTGGAAACACGATCATCCCTGGCGATTTCAAAAGGCCTGACAAACCATTCTCATTTATATTGGCTGATTTTCGTTTGTCCAATGTTATGGTTCGTTTCCTTCTCTCTGGAATTTTTGACTGCTCAAGCACCATAGATCGACGCCGAGACAGGTCAAGTAACTGGCTTCATTGATTTCGAAGGAGCTACTGTCGCGCCTGCGTGGGAGTGCGCTGCCATCCCGCGGTGGCTTATGGATCCCGACGACCCAGAATCCAGTTATGCCGGCGGTCCTGCGGAGTCGAGAGTCGCTCTCCATGCGGAATTCCTGGAAACGGTGGGTTAAGATGATCATCTAGGCGGGGAGTACCGTAAGGCACATGAGCTGGGCCGCTCATTTCGAGTGTTTGCAGACCTCCTGGACTTTCAGGTGAACGTATGGGCTGCTGATGTATCTGCAGAGTGGATGGACTTCCGCTTAGAGTGGGCACAAGCCCATCCAGGGGTTGGTTTCCCGGAGAGTGCCAATATCAA
Organism: Asterophora parasitica; assembly: GCA_018282005.1. NCBI lineage: Eukaryota > Fungi > Basidiomycota > Agaricomycetes > Agaricales > Lyophyllaceae > Asterophora > Asterophora parasitica. The sequence continues at coordinate 27,904 of JABCKV010000186.1, forward strand.
CACATTGGACTCCTTCGACGTGACGGGTTTATGAGGCGCTCATTCATATATGGACACTCGTTCTATGCCCTTCTGGGTCGTGCTGAAGACGCATTGGCAGATCTTGGTGTGCGGCAGGCTCACCAAGGTCATATTTTGAATTCACAACGGGCGAGACCTTCATTGTAGTCACCGTCCTATATTATTCGCTACTTAATTTCCTTCGCGAAGATTGTTTGTACATGGAAGAGTGGTTGTACAATACATAGGTGATTTGACTGTGTCAGGTGCATACAAACGAGAGACAATGCAGAGCAGCAAACGGGAATAGAGATCACAGAACCCCAAGAAGAGAGTTGGATGTGTAATGGCCATACTAGGGAGAGCCGGAAAGTGGAACAAGAAAAGAAATGTAACCAAGGTTCAACGCTGTACTCCCGTCATATACTGATCAGAGTAGCTGATGCCCTGATCTTGAACCCCGAAGCCTACGTCAAGGGTGTGCTGGAACGACGTCCAGTTGAAGTTGGCTATATGAAACCCACTAATCAGACAGACTCTCCTCGAAAGAATACGCAGGAAAGAGGACGTACATGGCAAGGTGGTGTCGTGCCAAACATTGGGGTCAGAAAGCGACTGCATGCTCTGCAAGATCGCGTCGTCGAAGGGGAGCGGCGGCTGGAAAAAGTCCGACATCATATTCAACGCATCTTCTCCCGCACCGCCCAGGTGCAGATCTAGGGAATTTGTCCCCGACGCATACGGGTCTGTTGCACCCACAGGTGCAAAGGTATCGAACGATAAGGCTTCTTGTCTTGGTGCCGGCGAGAGAGAGGCGCTGGTGGCACGCGAGCCGGTCGGCTGGTGGTGGGAAGAGTCGACGGCGGCTTCGGGGGTGCCGCCAGAAGAGCCGAGGGAAGACATCCGGGCCTTTCCTGAGGTTCTTGGTCCCGGCGAAGTGGGGTCGATACGAGCCATAGGCGCTGCTAGCAGCCCCTTGAGGAATTTGGCATACAGCTTGGGGCCATGGCGGTCGTCGATGGCGATTTCCTTGGAACTCAGGACATCCACGACTTTTTGAACAGTTTCGCGGATTTCTACACGTTTCTCGATCGGCAGGTAGGAAGAGAATTTCGGTTGTAGGAGCTGGATACAGTGAGCAGGACGCTAAGCATGGAAGCAGGTGGCGCGGCTCACCTTGACCAAGAAGGCGGATGCGAAACTGATAAATACACTTTGCGCCTCAGGGCCATGACGGATGTATGGACCTGACAAAAGTAGGTCAATGGGAGGTCGTGAAGAAGGAAGACAAGGACACACGTTGGCTGGGGCGACAGAGGTCATAGATCACGGGGTTCACAACATCAAATGCCGCATCCATACACTGTTAAAGACGTCGAATCTTTTTCCCACTTGAAGAAGGGGCGGACATACTCTGGTCAAGAAGGGGTTTTCGTTGGTGTGACCCTTGCCGAACGCGTGTTGGAAGCCATATGAAAGTGCGACGAGACGAGCATAGGGATACGCTAGGCGGAGCAAGCCCGTGCGGAAGCAATTTTGGGGATCGGTCATATCTGTTGTTTCCAGAATCGCCAGCCATTTATCCCCGAGCCGCTTGAGCTGCTCATCCGTCTCCGTGGAAATTTTCTCAAAGTCGACCTCCTATGAAGACAGTCAACTAGTGTACGGTGCGGACGAGTATAAGCGCCAAACCTTGTTGAGTCCCGTGGGATGGTCGGGGTCGCTATAGATCTTCGCAATGAAACCTCCCATGACTCTCAGTTCGGCGTTGTAAGCGCAGATGTGAATGTCGAAGTTCTTCATGTTGTACGGCGAGCTCTTCCACCAGTCCTCGGAGTGATTGGCCATGTAATCCGCTGCGCTGATGATCGGCGGTTTTCCATACTGGGAGCCTGTGGACCGGTCAAGGTTGAAGCAATTGAGCCAGACGCGGGTTCGATTGAGCATCTCTCGAGCATGGTTCTCGTTCAGTGGCTTCGCGGTGTTCGGAAGATGGAGGTTCAGGTCTGTCGCTGTTCTGGATAATAGATGAGGATGGTTCATTCGAATTAGAATGAACTTCCTGCGCACCTGATGGCCAGCCCAAGATAGAGCCAGCTTCGCTGGTCTTCCCATCTTTTTGCGGGAACTGGATATAGACTCAGAAGGATGTAGGCTTGACACATCTCGATGTTCTTGTTGCCGCTGATGAGCGCCAGGCCCGCCGCTTGTTGTGCGTAATGCATGACTTGAGAATACAGCTCTGGGCGCTCGGAATAGAAACGAGAAGCAATTGCACAGACTGCACATTGCGTTTCAAAGTGTGACCGGGGATTAAGATTAAGCGGCAATTTACTCACTGACGGTGAAGAGCAACGGGCTGCGATAGCACGTCCTTTGCGCAGTGTAAAGCACCGGGTCGAGGAGCGAGAGTGAGAGATTCATCTTGTCAAAATATCTAAGCAGACAGTCAGATAGGTCGCGCGTGAGACTAAGGCCACGGAACATACATCTGGAAAAGCTGCTCCGCCTCAGTTGGGGTAATGACCTTGCGGGTCAGAATCAGCGGGGGGTGCTGGAAGTTTGACAGGCGCTTGTCCGTGGTCCCGGGAGCTGGGGTTAATGAAGGTCGGGACATACGTTTCAACATGTGGAGGGAAACACATACTTGGTCTGAAGAAGTTGGTGTTCGCGATACCAGGCGCCTTGTCTGCCTCTTCGACCTCTGCGCTATCTCCACGCTTAACAGGGGTCTTCAGGCTGAGTTTACCGAAAAGGCCAAACGGAGCGGCCTCGCCAGGTAATATCGCCGGCTTCGAGCTCTCCGCCGCCTTCTTGCGCGTCTGATGAGTCGCACCAGTCCCATTCGTGCCTATGCTGGACGAGGAAGCTTTGTGCCGCAAGGTGCCTTGATCTAACGTGACGTCGTCCCCATCGTAGTGCTCCACCGCGATCTCATACTCGCTACCGTGCTCGTTGTCTGAAACAATGTCGTATTCGTCGTCGGGATCATAATCATCTGGATTCTCCTCCAGGTCCTCTTCCACGAGATAGCTTTGAGGCATTCCAGCACCCCCGATACCGATGAAGACATCGAAGTCTTCGAAGCTTTGCTTGGCCTTTGCAATCCATTCCTCCACAGCCTTGTTGGCAGCAGCGTCGGCCTCTGGGGCGTTAGCTTGGGCCTCAGATGAAACGAATGAGGTGTGGCTGGTGGCAGGCGACAAGAGAGGCGAATGAGAGGATCCGAATGAGTCCGAAGTAATCGACGAACTCCGACGTTGTGGATTTCCAGTCGACTCCAGTTGACTCATCAAGTCTTTGATTTGCGCAGCCTGCTCGCGGATTTGATTGAGGAGATGCTCGCGTTTGCTTTCATTAATTATACATAACTATCAGCAAAAAAGCCTCAACTCGCATGAGATGATCAGACTCACGGAGGGGTTCGCCGCTTTTTCCGCCCGGGGATCATACACTCATGCCCACCGTTCAAGCATCGTTTGCACGGGTCGGTCTCAGTCTTGAATTCACACTTGACTTTTAGATTCTTGCATCGGGCGCAAGCACCTCCGCTAAAGAGAACCTCAGCCTATGCCTTTCGCAGAAAAATAATAAGAACTCACGCCTTCGGTTTGGCTGCATCTGCAGAATCCTGTTCATCATCTCGAGCGTCTTCCCGGTTGCTGCGAGCACGCTTGGCTCTAGGATCTGCTGTCGTCGCCGTAGGCGCCAAGGAGTAGTGCGGTGTTTGCGTATTGGAGCGGGAGGGAGATGATTGAGGAAACACATCCTGCATTGCGCTAGACGACGCCGAGAGATAGTTATCGTTCACTGCCCCACTGATGCTGGATCCGACGAAGTTCGGATTGTTCGGGACTGGTCTACCGTAGCGGACAGAGGTATCCCTCCAGAGGTGCTCCTGGACAGGAGGGGGGAAAGTGGCATTATAAGAACCTATGTTTTGACTTTGGTTGGCGCTGGAGCCATATGAAGTAGTGTTGATAGGCGCGACATTGCCATAAGATGAAGATCGCGAGTGGGGTTGGTTGCGGGCGAAGTTGGAGTTCATCACGGACGACGAAGAGCCACTGCCAGAAGGAAGTTGTAGCTGGGATGGGTGGTAGGCGTAGACGCCATCAGACTGCGCTTGGTGCTGGATGTCGTCAGAATTTCCAGGCAGGGTGAAGTCAAAGTCCCCCATCTGCGAAGGCTGGCCAGCTTGACCAAAAACACCTTGCTGCTGGGCCCAGGAGTGGTTGTTGTTGTAGGAATTTGACATCCTGTTTGGTACAACGTGACACGGTCGGGGCGTTCCACAAAGTACGATAGGTCCAATAAGGTCCGATGGCTTCTGTGGGGATAAAGAGGGAGTATGACTCAGTCGTGACTTCAACGGCTCCATTCCACACGCTCAGAATCTGGACGTATCCCTAGCGCTTACCAACGCGTCAAGAAGAACCTAACTTCCGTAATCCACATGCTCATGACTGTCAATTTACGGGTATATGTCTGGGGTCAAATCTATATACAGCGACTCGCTTACGACACAGCAGACAACCTAGATGTCCCTGAGTTCCATCCATCCCGTTCGCATGCTTCATCTCATAGACTTCTCCAATGTTATGCACACACGCTGAGTCTGGGACTGATCAATGTCATTCAACTTCACAACTTCATGATCATGGAGGCTGAGTGGGCCCCTGGGCGGTGTATGTGTAGGCCCGTTGTGTTACGATTCGAGTTTACACCATAGCAGCGACTCGTGGAGAACGTCCACGATGCGTACACGTTCTGATTACCTACACGTTTCTTTCATTTCATATCTACATATATATATCGACAAGGACTCGAACTATACCCTCAGTCACTTATATCGGGACTGAGGGTAAGTTCTCTCTACATATCTATCTAATCTACAGTCTTTTATCACTCCTTGACACACCATCACTCCTTGACACAAACAACCATAACTCTGTTTCCGTGCCCTCCACTGTCTCGGAGTTTTTTCCATAGGGAAGATATAATAGACAGTTACCTTGGAAATGATTCTTACCAGTATTGAATGTGTGAGGCTACCTATGTTGGGCGATCAGTGGAGATTTTCGAACTTTCTCAATTTAAATGCCTTGAGATCGGAGTTTTCTAAGAAGATACTGGGATTTTTGACAGCCAGAATGTTTTAACACATATAGATCCATATTTTCCTCAAGGGATCAGTGATTTCCTTTGCCAGATGCAATGGAATGGGGCGCTTGAGGAGGCGTACGACGATTTCACTGATTGTAGATGTCACATCACACATCCAAATCGGGAATCCCAAATTGGACCTGTGATCGGAACGTCGTCGGTGGTGTGCCCGCGACTTGAAGTCGCGCACCCGCGTCTCTGGCGTTTGCAACGGGGTAATAATGCAAACGTGCAAAGGCACTCTGGCAGAAACCTGGCTGGAACAAGCCAAGCCGTCCCAAGATGGAGCCGGCAAAGCCAAAAGGGTGGACCAAGAAGGGGGCTGCCCAGGTGTCCAATGCTCAGGGTGTCGAAGAGGAGGATGACTACCCGCAGGAAACTGAGGAGGAGGACGAGTCCAGCGACGAAGACGACGACGACGATGGGCGCGTACGCGCCAGGGACGACATCACAGATCCAATCAACGATTGGATGACATCGGCGCCCGTTTTGGACGTCACGCCGGATGTGACGGGTGTGTCGAGGACTGATATTTTTCTGATAAGGCTCTGTTCCACAGATAGGCCTTCACTTCTTGTTCGCCCTCCCTCAATGACCGATATACTACTCTAGTTACCTTACATACATCCTAAAACATAATTCCTAATGCTCTGATTTCTTGCCCAAGCATTCAAAACTTTTTCCGATCGCAATTATGATTTGGGTGTGTCAAGGAGTGATAAAAGACTGTACATACTGACGTACCGTAGTTGATACCTCTTCCTTTTCTTAGGTACGACAAATATAGTCGCTTATATCGGGACTGAGGTTGATACCTCTTCCTTTTCTTAGTCTGACAGGTCAAATTCTAATACGTTGCCCCTTGCCAATGGTTATTGACCCTCGTCACTCGACGCCCAGCATCGGGCGTAGCTCATTGCATTGGCCGATCTGGTTTGAGTTACTCTGGTTTACAGTGGTGGATTTTCCATCCATTCAAGGGTGGCGCTCAAGAATTACTTATTTATTTCTGTCAAAATGTTTTCGAAAAGCCCGACGTTGAGTGGTAAGTAGAGACTTTGATATCAGAAACACACTGCCTTGCAAACCCTGCCCGCCAGTGTGGGGTAACCACATCAAGTTTGAAGCGTGCTCGATTCCAACCGCGTACAAAGGCAACGCGGCACCATCATCCAGATAACGATTCGAATGAAGTCTGTGAGTGATGGGGGAGCTTTGCGGATAAGCAAGATCGTGGCGTCCGACGCCACACTGGGGGCTCAAGCCAAGAGTCTTGGCCCGGCAAGTGCGTGCACAACAGTAGCTATGCCATACCTTCGAATTAAAGTACATCCTAATAGCGACAAAAATTACCCCAGACGATCCATGAGACGAAAGGTCCAA
>JABCKV010000187.1:0-13453 GCA_018282005.1 Asterophora parasitica
TCGTGAATTGGTGCGAAATTCATATTCCACCTTGTGATGTCAAAGTCTAGATTGCGTACAATGCCTGGCGAACTTGCCGATCCATCAAGTCGACGATTGCCATGTCACAATAGCTATACTACTACATAGGTACTACGTAACGGACAGTATCCTAAGCCCGTGCAGGTTCAACTTGCTGCCTTTAGGAGACAACTGTAGGCCCACCTGTATGTACGCCAAATTTGGATCCCCAGACGTTACGACTTACGCCACACCAGCACCGCAACCGCCGATTATGCATCTACAATGTACAGCAATATATTTGACACAGGAATGATAGGACATACCAAGGGTGTGAGCCCGGTTTGATCAATAACATATGTGATCTACTACGAGCGCTAGCTTGTTGAACGATAAACATGCGAATGCAGTAGAGAACAAAAAAGAGCGGTGGATGAAAAGAGTGGCAGGTGGTATGTGGTACCATGGACGCAGACAATAGTCTTGATCAGTTCTTGGGTATGTGGGGTAGGCTCGGGAAGTGTGAGTTTGTGGTTCGGGTGGAATGCAGAGGGCTGGAGGGAAGCGGGGGAAGAAGGGATGGCAACAGTAGAGATACAGAATGAACGAAGAGCTGGGATGCGACGACACACGCAGGTATAGTGCACGGGGTATCCTATGCAAAAATGACAACGCAGATGATGAATGGAATGTAGGTGAAGAACGAAATGACAGCCATGACACGACACCGGAGGCGCCAGGATTTTGCATCTGCAGTTAGATATGATTATTCGCGGAGGGAAAAGCACGAAGTTTCAAACGCACCACTCTCAACCTGGGGGTCATCAAGCACGACCCCCTTCTCCAGGGCGCCCGCGTCGAGCCGCCTCGTCTCGGGTACGCCCATGAATGATGCGCACCACCACAACGGGAACACCACGAACCCCAAGAAGAAGAGCCAGGCATGCAGTGGGCTTCCCCCTCTCTCGACCCAGCCCCTCCATCCCTCACCCTTCTCTGCCCGACCAGTGGGGAAAGACAGCGACCATGGCGTGCTTTGTATTGGGGCTGGCTTGCGCGGATCTCGCATGTGGAACGTCGAGGAGCGTGCTATAGACGGCGCGTGTGGGGAGATCAACGCAGACATGGGGATGGAGGCCTGGGAGACACTGCGGCGGGAAGGCGAGCGTTGAAGTGGGTGGTGTGCGGGCGGTGGGATGCGATGGGAGTGGTGCTGCGAGGATGGGCGGCCGCTGTGCTTGCTGGACACCGATCCTGTGGTGGCGGCAGTTTGGAGAGGCACCTCGCCGGATGTGCGGGAGGCGGGGCGTGACTCGGGTGTCGTGGAAAGGCGCGCACGTTTGCGATGGTAGGAGGAGGGCGCGCTGCGGGTGGAGTTTGAGTTGGCGGAGGCACGGTGCGCTGGATGGGCCGGGATTGTAAGTCATCAAAGAACGAGAACCAAAAAAAGAGTACGAACGTCGGGGCTCGATAGCAAAGGTCGCCCGAGGCTCCTTCTGTTCTCTCGGCGGAGTGCCGCCGTTTTCTACACCAGCTTCATCTGCTTTTCGTTTTCCCTTATGGCTTGACGTAGGTCTTGTAGTGGGCGGTGTCGCGGGTACACGTAGCACGGAGACGAGGGGTTCCGTCGATGCCGAAGAACGCGAGGCAGGTGCAGGAATGGGGGATATGGGGGTCGCAGCAGTAAAAGACAGTGATGGCGGGGCCAGATGCGATGTCGATGGCGCGCCGGGGGCAGGGTATGGCACTGTGTTGATTTTAGGTGGGGGAGAGGGAGTGGGGACACGTTCGGGGGTATTGGACTTGGTTCGCGGGGGTGATGAACGTGAAGTGCGCTGCTGCGACATAGCAGAAAAAGTCAAGCGATTGCTGATCGTAGAGGTGACAAGATGAAGATGTGCGGAGGTATTACTGCCGTGTGTAGCAGGAGGTATATTATGCGTGTGGGCGTCTGTAAGCGCATGTCATCAGGAACACATGTGCGGAACGTGGAGGGGCTGTGGTCGCAGAAAAGCTCACCTTGAAGCAAAAAAGGGGATCCTAAGGCAGGCGTTCTGACCGTCTGCGACCGTGGCCGGAGCCGCGAACCAGGAAGAAAAAAGAGAGAAATAAAGGGGAGAGGAAGGTGAGCGAAGAGTCGAAGAGCAGATACCAAAAACACCCACGTGGATTCCTCGTGCCTGTCCCGATTGGGTCGAGGCCGGCTCGGCATTTTCCTGCCTAGCCTGGTTCGCTCCCAACGAGATCCTCACCATTTCCCTCGACACCTGTGCTTGCCAGCTAAGACTCGGCCCTGATCCACATTCATGCACATGGCTGGCCGAAGATGCCTGTTTGGCGCTAAACTCTGCACTCACTCGTCTGTTGCTGCTCTGGCTAACGTTACTCTTAGTTGAAGTCGGCATGACTGGACGAACGGCCTGCGAGAAAAACTCGAGTGGTTGGGATTTGGACTGCGTTCTTGCGCGTTTTCTTGAAGGTTCCTTGGAGATGACTCGGCTGTGATGTGACATGGAGGGAAGGGAATGGGAATGGCGAGCAAACTTCGACGATCCCATTTCATTGTGAGATGATGCAGCAATTTGGTGGCTATGGACCGCGCCGGAGCTTTCATGGGTATTGAGAGATAACTGGAATGCTGGGTGGTCTAGTGCAGGCATTGGTGGGAGTGCGTCGGTGGATAGGCGCCGCACACGCCGCGACGCAAACGTCCAGGCAGGAGAAGGGGTCCCGAAGGTGTTGCCAGAGGATACTGTGTTTCCACGACTGCGTCCTTTATGCGAGAAATCGGAAGTGGACCCAGGCGTGGACCTCTGAGATGCGTCTTTTGTCTCTGTCCCTATGCGCTGCGAAAGAAATGACCCTGGTGTAGTTGGCGACTTGGCCGACGAAGTGCGCTTGGGAAGACGGGGCCGCGACGTGTTTCGTTGACCGAATGTCTCCCCAGAGAGGTTTCGACCAGTCGAAGATGAGGTGTTTGCGCTAGACATCGATTTATCGAGCTTCTGAAGGGACGGTTGGAAGTTATCCTGGTCATTTGGCGATACTGCTGCTAAAATGAATGCTATCAGCTTTTCATGGAGAATCACCAATGGGTTTCGAACCGTGGGGACATTTGCGAGTACCCGAGGTCAAAGACACGAATTGCGGGCTTGATGAGGGACGTGGAGGTGTGAAGGCCGCCGTCTTTGGAGCCTCTGGCTCTAGAGGTTCAGGCTGTTCCTCAAGGAGAGAACGCAGATCTGGGTGAATTTTCCGGTCCAGAAGACTTGATGAGTTTGGCTTCTCAGTTGAAGGAAGGTTTTCCTGTGGTTCCAGCGCTGCTACTGCATGTCTGTGTCGCGACCATCCTGGTACGAATCGCACCAAGAAACTCGCCATCGGACGAACACCGTGTGCTGGCCAAGTTTCCCGACAGTAAGACCACTTGGTCCTTAGAGTTGTTGGTTATATCAAGCCTTCAGCCTGCTGTATGAGTCGGTGATGGTGCCGTCATTGCTCGTCGCGTCATTGCCGAAGATCACGTGGAGATCAATACCGCGTCAAAATCCGACGCATCGTCTACTACCTAGGGTCTTGCCAGCCATCTTAACGGCCATGAACAGAACCTACTTTCTCCGGAAAATATTCCGTCATCTAGAGACATATGTTAGAACGACAAGCACCATATTTGAATGCTCTTGCATGATATTAATATTGATGAGAAGCATCTATTGGCCCGGGCCAAAATTTGGGTATTTGACGGCCACTATTGGATGAATATACAGATATGTCCTCCCCGCCATAAAAAGAATTTCCTTGAGAGTTCTGCTCATCTGTAGCGACTCCGCGAGTCATCGGCGCGCCTAACGATGTCGTGTTTGTCTATGTTTGCAACTCACGGTCACTAATCCCACCAACGGTGACTGCACTGTGCAGTGACGAGCCACCTTACGACCATCACCCATCGCCGCCACGCCCCCAGCATGGACAGACTCGAATCTCTCGGGAACACCCTCTCCCAGATAACTCTCTACGATATCAAAAGCGCTTACAACCAGGCAAGTTTATTCAACCAAGCTCACGGTAACAACCCGGGATGATGCTTACAGTGTTCGGGAATACAGGCCAAAAATGTCGTGCTCAATATCAGCGAAATTGAGGCCAAGGTGCGGGAGGCAACGAATGAGGACCCCTGGTGAGTTGATTATCTGTTTGATTCTAAGTGCAAGGTGCTGAGGCGTACAAGGGGTGCGAGCTCGACACTGATGCAGGAAATCGCACAAGGGTATGTACTTTTCTCCTTGATCTACCGCAGGAACTGGACTAAACTCGCCGCTGCGACTAAATTAGGACATTCTCATTGTGAGTTCCGAATTTTTGTGTCGGGTCTATATACCAATCTTTTCGCAGTCAACACTTCAATGAAATCATGCCCTCCATCTACGCACGCTTCATGGAAAAAGAAGCCCGGCAGTGGCGGCAAATCTACAAAGTGGGCTCTCAACACACTTCTAGTGATCGGTTGCTCATTTTGCGCGATTCGATGTAGGCCCTCCAACTGCTCGAGTACCTTATCAAGCATGGATCTGAACGCGTCGTCGACGATGCCCGCTCACACGTCTCCACCATCAAGATGTTGCGTAACTTCCACTACATCGACGACAAGGGCAAGGACGAAGGAATCAACGGTACGTCCCCTCCATTCCCCTAACTTCACTTCCATGCTTAGTTTCGCGGAAAGTTCGGAACCGCTCCCGAGAAATCGTCGAGCTGCTTTCCGACGTTGAGAAAATTAGGGGTGAGCGTAGGAAGGCCAAGGCGAACAAGCATAAATATACCGGGACGGGCAATGACGGATTCGGTGGTGGAGGGAGCTTCTCAAGTGGCGGGAGCAGGTACGGGGGCTTCGGCAATGACGCGTATAGCGGAGGAGGCGGGAGCTATGGCAATGGTGATGTTTCACTAAATTTGCACCCCAATGTCTCTTGACTGACCCATCAAACAGAATATTCAGGATCGGGCTCATATGGCGCAGGCGGCAGCAATGGTGGTGGTAATTCTGGATTCCGTGACGAATCAAGACGAGGCGGTGGATTCGAAGAATATAATGCTGGAGACGACGAAGATGTCTCTTCGCGTTCTCCACGTTCTCCGGTCGGCAACTCTAGATCGCAACAGGCCTCCGGAAGGTCTTCTGTGCCGACGAGGAAAGCCAGTGCGCCTGCCCCGGCACCACCCTCAGCACCCGTAGAGGACCTCCTTGGTGGTTTCGGGGATGACGATGACTTTGGCTCGAGCGTAGCTGCGCCCCCTGCGTCAAACGGCTTCGCCGGGCTAGGCTCCAACAAGGCGTTGCCCGCCGTCGCTTCCCCCCCTGTCGCGATCGATGGTACGCGCACTTGTCCTTTGCAATATTCATGTAGCTGACGCGAGCCTTACAGACGACGACTTTGCGGACTTCCAAGCTGCGCCCGTTCAAGCTTCCGCCGCTCCTGCTCCCGCTCCCGCCAAGCCCAACCTAATGGACCTCCTTAGTGCGACCACACCCGCCGTCAGCGCCTCCTCTGGATTTGGCCAGCCACAACAGCAGCAACCCCCCGCCTATGGTAACATTGGATTGGGCGTGGGCGCGGTGAACTTTAGCAACAGCGGCGTTGGCGCTATCAGCACGCACCGCGCTTCGCCTTCTGTCTCCTCCCAGTCACCACAGCTATTCTCCTCCACCCAGCGCACGCCCGCTACTACGCCCGCCGTGAAAATAAGCTCTGGAGGCGGCGGCGCTTTCGATGATCTGTGGTCAATGTCGCTTGGTGCGAAGCCCACGTCTGCGGCGAACTCTACTGGCAAGTCGATCAAGGACCTGGAGAAGGAGAAATCGTTGGCGGGCCTCTGGGGTAGTGGTGGGGCCAAGGTTGCTGGCGCAAGTAGCAATGCGAACTCATTTGGCGGCTTTGGGGCCTCGACGAGTTCTGGTGGAGATGATTTGCTGTTGTAATTTGCTCTCTTTTTCTTGAGCGTTACGAAATCATCGGTTTGGTTTGTGGAGGAGTCAGGACTGTTCTACTCAATACTTGCTACGCTTTTTTATATCCTTGGCTTGCACGCTTCTGTCTTTTGTTCCACGCCTTGAAAATAGGACTACTGGCACCAGTGTTTTAAAATTTTAAACAGTGTTTACACGTGCATGACACGCGCCCACGTTTTCGCGGCGTTCACTCATTACTCCGACAACTCACCATGCTACTCTGCTTCTTATTCGTCTCTAGCTCTACGTCATGGTCGCTCTTTCACCAAGTCAGTATCTGCCTCAGCCGGTACACTTCCGCCCCCCTGTGACACCCGAAGTTCGTGATCAGTTGAATGAAGCCCATCAGTCACCAGAATGGCGGTTGGATGCTTTCTCGTTTGTCATACCAGGCAATCGTTCATTCTTTCGTCGCCTTCACTGCCGTGTCGTATAGCTGACCTACCAGGATCTCAGTACTCGCTACCTGCCAGGTCTGATTCAGGTCGTAAACCGTGAAAATTTCCCTGTCGAGGAAGGCCTTTATCCTCTAGGTTCAGAGGCTATCGTTCTCAAAGGTATCCAACCGATGCGCATCTTTTCAAACATACTAATGCCCGATGCAGACCATTGGCAGACCATTTAAATTATATTTGTGTCGTGTGAGTCCCGGAGACAAGAGCGCGGGAAATGGATGCCTTTGTACACGCGCACGATCCTTCCACTTTGAAGACGTGCCTTTGTGTCACCGGTGTGTAGCTTATTATGTTGGCGACGTCCGCTGACTGTGTTCAACACTGACAGACCCCTGGTCTTATCTGCTGGGATGATCTGACGACAGGTCCCTTCTTCCCCCGCTTCCCTCCAGCCCTCTGCATTCCACCCGAACCACAAACCTCACACTTCCCGAGCCTACCCCACATACCGAAGAACTCTGATCAAGACTATTGTCTGCGTCCATGGTACCACATACCACCTGCCACTCTTTTCATCCACCGCTCTTTTTTGTTCTCTACTGCATTCGCATGTTTATCGTTCAACAAGCTAGCGCTCGTAGTAGATCACATATGTTATTGATCAAACCGGGCTCACACCCTTGGTATGTCCTATCATTCCTGTGTCAAATATATTGCTGTACATTGTAGATGCATAATCGGCGGTTGCGGTGCTGGTGTGGCGTAAGTCGTCACGTCTCGGGATCCAAATTTGGTGAACACACTCTCATACAGGTGGGCCTAAAGTTCGCCAGGCATTGTACGCAATCAAGACTTTGACATCACAAGGTGGAATTTCGCACCAATTCACGATGGGATGTTAACTAGGTCGAGGAATGTCCGGCAACACGATATGTCGTACCTACTGACAGCGGAAAACGACTGCACTGGTATACTCATTACCAGGATTCCTCCTCAAGAGGACGCTCCCAGCATTCTAATACCAACTTGTTGTCCTCAGTAAACTCGCGCATCAGCATGCGAGCCAATGACTCCCAATTTCGCTCGTTAGGTGGCCGATAGTCCCGTTCGCCAAGATCCATTAATGCGAATGCGAAATCAATGAACACAAACGAAGGTGGACCTGAATCGCGCGCTGGGCATAATATTTGGTTTTGGTGCCAGTCGGTCTGTCGAATCCCAGCGAACAAGAGTACCCGGGCGCCATGACGCAGGCTTTTTATCTAAGGGAAGTTAGCATGACTGCTGGAGGAGGAAGGGGAGATGCATACGAAGGTTCGAAGCTCTTTTGTTGGCATAGGCCGTCGCGTCGGATAAGGGGCGATGTCGCGAAGGCTGGGCGCATCAACATACTCCATCAAGAGACCGTAGGATTGCCACCCATCTGGCGACGTGAACTAGAAAAGTGAATATACGCAAGTACTCAAAATGGTTGCTGTCGCGTTTGAGTGGCGTACTTTGTGAAATCCATAGCAGTGTGGTATGAGCGACCCTTGGAATGCTTTGAGCTGGGAATAGACACTCTCCTCACATCGTATCATGTCCACTGCACAGTTGAAATCCGCAAGCCGCTTTGCAGGATTCTCGATTTCATGAAAGGGCCACTTAGAGGGTAGGAAGAATTGCTCGTCGAAGAGTTTCAGGCAGAATATAACATGTGGTCCTGTGCTGGCGAGGTATCCCAAAAAAACCTGAGACCATGTATGAGGCTCTTGACGAAGGACTTTGGTGACGATGAAGGAACCCAGTTCAGGACAGTCATCAAAAGAGGGATGGCGTGGTCGATGATCTCGCGTAATGAGTCGCAGGGTATCTTGAGGGACAGGTGGGTGCGGCCACGGCGATCTCCACAACGTGTGGTCACGCTCTAGGGCGTTGCGGTCTATGCCAAGCGAATGTCCTACAAGAAGTGGGTGACGTGCAGCGTGCCGCTCAGCATCACTGGCCCAAGCAAGGAATCGATCATAAGCCGGCCTGTGTCGTTGCATCGTATAGATGTCGAAATCACTTCTGGATCTGCAAGTGTAGTCGCCAACTTTCGACACAACTTATGTTGGGCAACTTGAGACATGTAATAAACCGTCTATTGCGAAGATCGTGTACGGCCGAGTCGTGGTGGTATGTTACATGTAAGTTACGTTGCTACCAAATCGAGACCGCGTTGTTTGTTCACTGCCTCGTTACTATTTACCGCAACATAACTTGGCGGCGGCCATTGACAATGGCTAACGCTGCTTCGAGTTTTACGCAAGCCCAGGCCGAAGGGCTATGTCTTCGCTATCCAGAAAACTTGGGACTTCATCGGGAAATCAACTATGAAGCAGCCGTCAATATGCTATTGCGGGCGATGTCGCTAGCAACTACTGTCCCGTTTGCATGGGGTTTTATAGACAAACCACCAGGTGTGTCGCGAGAATCTCATAACCAAAACGCGACCAATGCCTTATTGTTACGCTTGTTGTATAGAGGGGCAGGTTCTGCTGCTGTTTATACCGCCACATACCACTTTTCCAATCGACGGACTCCGCTACCAGGACCAAGAGGTTAAATATGCGATCCCTGCTGGAACTGGCCGTGTGAGCTGCCTTTCCTATCGTATGAATTGCAGGTCTGACGCGTAAAGCAGGAGCTCGAGGTGCACGAGATGAAGTTCGGCTTCATTCCAGGGTCTTCAGACACGAATGCTTGGCGAAGTAGACGGCGGTACCGTCTCATAAAGGGAGGAAACCCACAGCTCACGATTGTGCACTACACCCAAGGGCCCCAGACACGTGAGGACCTCTGCTGCTGCGCTTTCCCCGAGTTCACTTCTGACATACACCATGATGTTTTTCTACCAGAGATTCTGCCGTCGCTGATGAACCAACCTGTGCGCAATTACCCATTACGCGTCGTAAATGAGGCGGCCATTTTTATCGCTGGAGAAAAGCGGGGGCAGAAGGTGTACCCGGCGCCTGGTGCTGGACCTATGCCTTCTGTCGCGCCGCCAATGCAACCTGGCATGCCGATGAACTTTAACCAGCAGCAAGCCATGGTCGCACAGCAAAACAGTAGTATGGAGATGCTGGAACGCAGGCGGGAGCAAGAGCGCGCACGACAGCGGAGTGGAAGCAACAGTGGGGTGTGTTAGGACCAATCCGTTCGCGATGTTTTGAGTTTGCTCATTTTAAGCAAAGCAGCGGCCACCACAGCCAGAAGACAATGACTCCGAAGGTGCGTAGTACCAATTACCCCATGTTTTGGTCTTCTTCTCCGCCGCGATTACAGATGAGATCGACACAATATCCACACGGACGCTGGCTCTGAACCGCTACAAGAGGAACCACGACATTATGAATGAAGTTTTCAAATTCGCAGCATATGGTACACCTTGCCTCCTCCTCTTAGTCTGCCGACATCCGTTTAGCATGCACCTCCCTTTGCACAGGCGACAAAAATGCACCGCCACCACCACGCCCATACTCTATCTTCAACAAATCGGAAATTGAGGAGAAAACGGTACGCGGGTTTGCTTTCCGGCCACAGTTCACGCTAATTCCATCCATCAAGGCGAGGCTCCAGGAGGAGATCGAGGCTCTGAAGCCGACGAACGCAGAACGACATGCTGTACGCTCTCAACGAGAAAGGGAAAATCTAGGAGGGGATCCGATAGACATCGGTGCAGACGGGATCACGGCGTAACCGACTACGACTTCCCTAGGTCGTTAGTTCGCTTTCTCGTCTTGTTCTAGTCTTTGTTTGACCCATTCCTCGTATGTATTTCACATAAACTACTGTTCCCGCAACATATGTATGTACATGATACTGAATAGATAGCTGTTATACACCCTGTCCAGTGTTTCGAACCAGATGGAACCAATTCAGGAATACGAATCTCGAACGAGGCCAAGGAAAATATACAACGGCAAGGGTGGCGTGTGGAATATGGAGTCTCGTTAGGAGCCTCGTGAAGAAATTCCAGAACCGGAACGAGTGGTAGTATAGGTACATACACCATAAACCTCGAGGGAGGAAGGATGCGCGTTAGGATGGAGACAAATAGAATCATGAGGGGAAATGAGAGGAGTGCACTGTGCATGATGGCTAAATAAATTATACAGTGTGTGGGAGGCGATAATGGACAATGTGGAGCAATGGCAAGAGGTGAAGAAATATAGTGTGGAGGAAAAGAAGGCTAGGTGGATGCAGATAACCGTAAACCAAACGGTATGAGACGAAAACATGGGTAGAAAGACAACATCAAGAAAGCCGAGGGTGGGCATCCACGATAAATATGCATGTCGAATATAGGGAAAGTGGGCAGGGAGAGTGATATATGGCGGTCGTTGACGGTCAAAAACAAGATGGGGACGGGAAAAGATTACAGTGGTAGACGATGGGGCGGTCGAAGTGGCCGAGAAAGTCGGTATGAGTGGGCTCCAACCTGTACCCATTCCACGCGGCGAGATCCAACGGAAATTCCCAAATGCTCAGCACGCCCTCTCTGACAAGTCTGGAGGGAGGCGGCAGTATTGGAGGCTGCATCTTCGGGATTCCTAGTGGACTTGAAGCCCAAGCCTCCAAGCCTCCGTTCACAAGCCCAAGCCCCGCCCCAAGCCCACTGCGGCAACTCCGGGCTCAGATATCCTTCGATATCATAACAGTCTTCTCCCCACCACTTTAGAGACAAGTCCCCCGACTCGCACCCGACTCGAGGCTCCTACTGCGCGTACGGCGGTCGAGCGACGCCGTAGACTGCACCGGCGTCAGGATGCTCAACGGGAAACCCCCTCATGCGCGACGATGACTTGAATGAGGCCCCAGTACCCTCATTGTCCGCATCCGCAGCCGCATCGTCGTCGTCGTCAAGCTTGAGCCGCGGCTTCGATTTCGATGTAGGCTTGGTGTGCTGATGGGCGACATACGACGGCTTGGAGTGACTGCGGGGGATCCAACGGCCTGCGAAGGGTTGGGGTGGTTGTTCGGCCGGGTGAAGGGAGTATTTCTCAGAGGCGGCCCAGTCCGCTGTCTCGTCGAGGATGTCGAGCTCTGAGCTCGGGTCTGCACCGAGGTGATGGTGCCGGTGACGGCTGAAGGTGGGGCGGCCACGGGAGGACGAGCGGTCGGCACCAATGCTTATCGGGGACGCAACGAGGGCCTCAACACAAGGGTCGTCGTCAATCGGGGTGTCAGGTACGCTGCCTCCGCTGGAGGACGGAGCTGCTTTTTGGCGGCGGCGGCCGCGCTCGAGGGATGCAGCCGGGGCTGCGGAAATGACGAGCGGCGTGGTGTCGTAGAAGTGGGACGACGAGCGGGTGGATGAGGGGGAACGTGCGTGGGACGACGAGGACGTGGCGCTTGCGTTGAGCGCGCACACAGATGGGGACGGCGCACGAGAGTGGCAGTGGGAGTGCCGTGAGGCGCTGCGGGTGAGCAGCGGGTGCACGGAGGATGAGCGGCTAGAGACCATCACGGGTGCGCGGGAGAGCGAGCGCTTGATGCGCGAAGAGGAGCGGCGCGTGGCAGCTTCCATCGACGCGCGGGAGCGGGGGTCTTCGTGCGTCCACTCTGGACATTCCGGGTCCTCAGGGATGGTACCCTCGCATCGTGAGCTCGAAGGCTCGCGGGACTGTCGCGCGTGGTTCTGGAACTCCTGAAATTCCTCATCCGAGTCGGCGGGGGTTACGTCGTCGCCCTCTGTGCCCCATCCGATGCCCCATGCCACCTCATCGACCATCGCGATAGTCCAGCGCGATGTATCTGATCGATCCAAGCAGCCCTGAAGGACGCGTTCTGCGCCACGGCCGATACCGGGGGGAACCTCATAATCACCTAATTGAGACGTTCGATGTCGTGAGTTCAGGTTCGTTACGGTAGGGGTGATCACGCCATATTTACCATTAAGAATCTTCATGTGGAGCCGCGGCTCGAAGGAGTCGGCAAACGGAAGACGACCCATGAGAAGGGCGTAAAGAAGAACACCGAGGGCCCATATATCTTGTGCGGGCTGGGGAAGCAAGTTCCCGGCTTGCGGAAGCAGGAGCTCGGGGGCCGCGTAAGGGAGTGATCCGGGCTGGAACTTTACTGGGGCGACGGAAGGGTGAACTGAAGACGTCGAGTTTCGATGGCGCGCAATTTGCTGATGGAGGCTCTGGCGGGGCTGATTCTTGGAACCCGAAATCGCAAGGGACACGGCGCGGTGTACGCTCGCCTGGCCAACGGGGAACGGGTCGGCGCGGTCATGTTCTTGCGCGAGGGCGTCTTCTTCAGCATCCGGTTCGCCTATTTTTCGTGTCATGCCAAAATCTCCAATTCTGCATACACCCGACTCGTCCACGAGCACATTCTCTAGTTTGATGTCCCTATGGACAAACGACACGACCTCATGCAAATACCGTAACCCCCGCACCACCTGCCTAAACATCATTCCCACGTCATCCTGGGGCAGCGCCGGGTCGCCATCGCGCTTGAGAATATCGAAGAGCGAGCCGGCGGGGCAGTAGAGCGTGAAGAAGTAATCAGCATACGAGGTGTGTACCGCGGAGAAGAGTGGCAGGATGTGTTCGTGGCTGAACTCTGACCACACCGCAGCCTCGCGCTTGATACGCTTGCGCGCGAGGGAGGCGTTGCCCTGCTTGAAGTGGTCAGAGCGGCGTACGATCTTGACGGCGACCTCGTCACCCGAAGGTGGGTGTGCGAGGCGAATGGTGGAAAAGGCCCCGTAGCCGACGATGCGGCCGAGGGTATAGCCAGACACCTCGTGGCCCTCTGCATCAGGGAGCGGGGCAGTGACTTTTGGAGACGTAAAGGCAGAGAGGAACATGGCTGCGGGCGATACAGAGACATACTCGGTGCAAATGGACGCAGACAACGATTGGACGTCGGTGGAGTCGTCTTCGTCCTCATCGTCGCCGTGGTGCTCGTCTGATCCGCTGCTATTGTGCGCATACGCCCCTCGCGGCAAAAAGGCCGCAGACGCCTGTCGCTCACTGTCTAGATCGCCATTGCCACCGTCGGGGCCATGTACATGGGC
>JABCKV010000187.1:19917-34130 GCA_018282005.1 Asterophora parasitica
TGAGGCGTGTATGCACGCACGAGGATTGTCCCGACTCAGGGCACGGCGAATAGGTCCGGGTGTGTCATTTGACCGTACAACATGAGATAGTATGTGATTCTCGGAGTGCAAGCAAAATGCACGCCTTCAGTGGATGAGAAGTGCCTCACGGCCCAGAGAGATAAAGCCGGAGCCCGGTCTGTAGTGGTGGCCTTGAGGTAGTACTTACACGTTTTGTTTGTGACGGCGTGTTGCAATCGGCACATTTCCCGAGAGTAAGGGAAAGATTGTCAGTGGAGGCCTCGAAGCTCACGATCAACCTTCAGATAGGTATTTTCAGAGCAGAGGCATTACTGGTGAACCAGAACAGACGATCATTAGAGAGAGCTTATCGAGCCGAGGTAAGAAATCCAGTCAAAATTCAGTACCAATCCAGGACTGTGGCGCCCACGAAGACTCGCACATTCGTGGGGTATATAAGCTCTGTAACGGCGGCATAATGCAGAGAAACGTAAAACAGCTGCAGCCGCACCTTGCGCTTGTAAATTGGTGAGTGAGTCAACGGTGTTTAACTTAAGTGCATTTCGGACTTCGGGCGGAGCCGAACCCCGCCCTAAACTCCGACACACCTCCTTTATAATCGTTGCCCAGCCATCTGGATTCCTCGGTCTTCCCTATGGGATGCCCCAACTCGGACACCGTGCAATCCAAGTACGACCTATAGGTTTGTAGAGGGCATGCTTCTTCGTCTCGCGCTACAGAATATTGATTTTCCGCGCCTGTAGTGGTCGTCTTCGAATCTGCGGCTGCGGCGAGTGGGTAGAGCACGCGGAGCAGAAACTCGTGAGTACATATTCTGGCGGTTTTCTTCTGTGTCACGTCGCCGACCGCGCTCCGTTCTTCTCCTCTAGTGTGTGACATCCTGCAGTGCCGTGCCCTCTCTCGAGTGGATGTATACGACCTCCTTGTTGCGTCGCCGGTTGCGTTTCGGAGAAGTGCCGTCATCGTCAACCAAGTGAGTCTATCTATCACGTCTGTCGTCGATACCTGGACATTGGCTTACCCATACTTCCTTTCCCCCCCTTCAAGTTGGTGCGACACAACCTTCTGCCTGTCCAGATGGACAGGCGATTGTGTCATATTATCATTTTGTCCTGGTCGCGATCACGACAAAATCATATGATACCAGACTGTGTCCGGCACCTCATGGGCGCCCAGGATACTTTCTGAGCTGGAGCCGATGTGATAGCGCGCACGACGTGGCTTTAACTTGGTTCAACCACAAATCAATTACCCCAGGTCATCTATATCGCACTGTTTATTTTACTTGTCAAGTCGTAGTAATAAATGGTGCTGGTATTTAAACTCTCGTGTGATCACAAGTGACTTGGAGTGTCGTCGTGGACGCTTGTACTCCTCTCAACGTCGACGCTGCGTTCTGCTGCGCACTACCGCCGCCCACGTCAGTGAGCCGCGAGCGGATGGACTTGTCCAAAATCATTTGGGAGGAGTAATCTCGTCCTGCAGCGCTTCAGTTCCCAAGTCTACGCCGGACCACTGGTGCAGCTACCAGATTTCGGCGAGACGTTCGAACTTGGGACATCGACCGTGCGACCGTCACGAAGCGATTGGGCGACTCAACTATTACAGGTTTTGATTGTTTTGCCTCAGGGATCCATTCATTACTCAGGCTTGATTCAAAAAGCAAGTCGTAATCGGCAGCATTTCCAAGCAGTACATGAATGAACTACTTATGTCTGGGGCTGGGTCGGCTTGGATATTTGCTTGCACAGCACCTAAGCGTTTGGGTTAATCGTGAACGAGGCCAGGCGATCGCCAGAGTCTCCTCGGGCCCATTGTCATTGTGGCGTCATGATACCAGGGGTAGATACTGCATATTTCGGTGGCAGCTCGGGTATAGTGTCAAAAATGTAAACCAACCGCACCTTGAGGATGGATATTCCAGTAAACGGGGTCATACTTACACACCTACTTACCCTGGCTAACCCCAACAACTTCGCAACAGCGTTGGAACGTTCTTGAACGTACTGTGCTACAACTTCGGACTGAGCCGAACCTTCATAATCAGCTCCTAGCCATCTGGACTCTCCGGTCTTCCCATGGGATGCCCCCAGCATGAAAGTGCAAGCCAGCAACGACGTCGAGTAGAGGTTCGTTCTCCCAGTCTCTCTTTAGCTAGCGTGGCATCCTGATCGTCATGCCGCAGTCGTTCACCGAATCTTTGGGGCCAGCGGGTGGAGCACTCGGAGGAGAAACTCGTGAGTCTGGCTGGGTTTCTGATTCGCAGGTGCTCGTCGCTGACGCTGCTTCTGTCCTTTCCAGTGTTGTGTCATCCTGCGATGCAGTGCCCTTTCGAGTGGCTGCATATTTCTTGTTGCGTGCCGGCTGGAGCTGGCATGATCACGGCCAAAGTTGGCCATTGACATTGCTAACCAGGTGAGTAGTACACATATACCGTTACAATTGAACATCGGTTCACCCAGACTTCTTTCAGCCCGACACACCCTTTCACCGTTAGTTGGACGGCGTTAGGTAATGAATGTCCCTTTGTCGTGCACGAAGTGATATGTACACCAGACGGCTCCTGCAAAGGACCCATCTGAGACGGAACCGATGTGCAGACCACCCACGTCGTGGATCTAGCCGCGCTTCTACTACAAATCAATTACCCCAGGTCATCCATATCGCACTGTTTTACTTGCCAAGGAATAAACTCTGCTGGTATCAAAAGTTATGTTTGAGCATAAGTGATTTCGGCGGCCATGAGAAGGCTGGTCTGAATCCCTGATATTTCAAACACAATCTTTACATTTGTACAATCTGTTACGATTCGAGTTTACACCATAGCAGCGACTCGTGGAGAATGTCCACGGTGCGTACACGTTCTGATTACTTACTCGTTTCTTTCATTTCATATCTATGTATATATATTGACAAGGATTCGAACTATACCCTCAGTCACTTATATCGGGACTCAGGGTAAGTTCTCTCTACATATCTATCTAATCTACATACTGACGTACCATAGTTGATATCTCTTCCTTTTCTTAGATACGACAAATAAAGTCACTTATATCGGGACTGAGGTTGATATCTCTTCCTTTTCTTAGTCTGACAGGTCAAATTGTAACACAATCGATAGATATACCGTCGCCCCGCTCTAATTGTACTCGGCGCTGATTACTGGGTTACAGGAAGGTGCCCTGCATCCCGAAACTGCTCTAACGCCTTCCAGGCTGACCCCGACGTGATACTCTCCAATGCCAATGCACTCCCATGCTTGTAGTCCTTCGCCAGCCCGGCCACGACGAGGAGAGCAGACGCATTGATTAGTACGAAGTCAAGGACTGCCGTCAAGTCCGTCGGAATCTCCTTCCCCGCCGAGAGCAGCCGCCTGAACGTCTCTGCGTTCTCCTGCGCACTACCACCGCCAACGTCGGTGAGCGGATGCACCTCCAATCCAAAATCATCGGGGTGAAGTATCCTCTCCGTGACTTGTCCATCCTTCAGCTCCCAAGCCCACGTTGGACCAGCACAGCTGATCTCGTCAAGACGTTCGCATCCGGAGACCACAAGCGCACGCTCAACGCCGCCGTCACGAAGAGACTGGGCGAATGTGAAGCCGATTTCGCGCTCAACTACACCGAGAACCATGCCGCGCGGCGAAGCGGGGTTGATCAGCGGTCCGAGGACGTTGAACATCGTGCGGAAGGGGAGGGACTTTCGGTAAGGCGCAATCAAGGCGAGAGAAGGGTGATAGTGAGGCGCCAGGATGAAGGTGAACGGCACGCGGGGAAAGGGGGTGGTGCTTCCCGGCGCCGGGGCTGTGAATTTGACGCCTAGAGACTCCAGGAAATCGGCAGACCCCGACGAAGACGTAGCGGCACGACTGCCGTGCTATGTAAATATGCGATATTCGGCCATGAGAACTGATAAGGTAGCCAAAATACACACCTTGATCACACGGGCGCCTGCGCCTGCGGCCACGATGCCTGCTGCTGTGCTGACGTTGAACAGATTGTAGCCATCACCTCCTGTTCCTACGATGTCCACGATAAAGTCGTTCTCAGCATCCAGGACATCGGCCTTGAGTGCTCTCTCCCGCAACACCTGGGCCGCGGCAGCAAGCGACTCTGGCCTGCGCTCGACACGATGAATATGTAGTGCAGTCAAGAAGGCGCCGATCTGAGACGGTTGGAGGATATCCGGGATGAACAGGTGATGAAGGGCCGCCTTCAGGTCATCCGCGGTGAAATACTCTGGTGTCTGCACCAGTCTGTTCAGCAGAGGCTTGAAGGAGTCGGAGGTGTACTCTGGCATGACGATGGGAGAGAGTGGGGCAGCAAGCGTAAAATGTCAAGTGTAGTCCGGCTTTTAAGAGCTGCGGGTTCGGGAAAGAAAATGAAAACTATTCTTGACGGACGGAATCGAATTCGAATTGCTCACTATCACGTTTTGCCACCATCTGACTGAGTGACTCATTCCGAGATCATACTGTTCGACCTGTCGCGTCAACGCGCGACTTGGACAAAAAAATCTGGACCATCATGTCCCCTGCAATAGATCCTGTGAATGGGTGGTTGTGGAAGAAAGTCAGATATCATGGGGATGATTTCGGTGTCTTGAAATTTGGACAAGCTCCGAAATCGTTATCCCACCCCTGTAAGTCGCCAAATATCCTTCTTCTGTACATATCACTGTCAGCGTCAACGGTGACCGACAGAATGCTTGTCTCAATCAGCTTGGCCTTGACGGTGCTATGTCGACCTTAGACCATCTTGTGGCTCTAGCCTGGACCGGATTTCAACCACTGCCAGTTGTCCGCGCGCAAGTCCCATCCACTCGTTCTCGACCCTTGCAACACTTGCAATGGGCGTGGTATCCTGGCACAATTTCTTCACTGTCTACGAGCACGACGTGGTCTGCTTAACGGCATGGCCTGTGACATGATCTTGAAGGCGGGTCCATTACTTCATGCGGCGTTCCTATACTCCGGAAGATGCTGCTGCGAAACCTGTATGTATCCAAGCCGATGCTCTAATATTTACGTGTTGTCTTTTCCTTCTGGTGTAGTGTCAGCTACCCGACGGCGCCATGTTTGCTTTGTGCTGGCCCTTTCTCCCCGACTTTGAGGCATCTCCAATCTCCTCGACAGGCGTAGTTCCAGCGTGCCAGGTGACCATCAATTTAGGGCTGAGTTGTTCCTTGCTGTCATTCTACCCACAACCGCCTGGTGCCCGCCTGCATCGGTACCAACGCCGAGTCGGCATTCTTAAAATCCGGTGATATCATCTCCGGTGCATGTCTGTGTCGTACCTTCTCTTCTTATAGTAATTTAAGAACACAAACAAAAATCGATTGGGGTACAGCATATCTCGCCTTTCGCTCCACCATCCATGTACGCCCATTCTACGCTGCCGCAACAGCTGACCGATATCCTTTTCTATCGTCACAGGACGCAAGCATTGGCACCGCGCAGAAAGCGGACTCCAATGCCAGCTGGCACTAGGAACCTATCGATGCCTCCTCGTGGCACAGGCTGCATAGCAAAGCCAGTTCCATTTATGGACCGAATACGCAGCCTTCGTCGTCCTGCTATTCCTTCCGAACTCTACAGGAATATCATCGAATGCATCACAGATATGAAGGACCTATGCAACCTTTCACTGACTTCGCGAGTCTGCTGCAGAGAGGCGCAGCGTGTTCTTTACCATGACGTTGATCTCGCCCCGAATACACGTGCGCCAGTCCTGTGGGCCTCAACAGTGCTCGAGCGCCCACAAAGAGCGAACGCGGTCCGCGCCCTGACTCTACGATTCGACCTCTCGTTTCTCATCGTCCCAGAAATGATGATCTCCTCCCTGAGATTGATATCGCAAGCGCTCCGCACGCTCAGAAAGCTGGAAAAGCTCGCACTTGTCGGTCATCCTAGAGTGATGATGCATCCCATCCATACCTGGATCCTCGACGGATGCACGTTCAACCTCAGGGTCTTCCATAATTCTGTCTTTCCAGCCTCGTCCGTTATCCCGTTCTTGGCTGGCCAACCAAACATCCGACAGTGGTCACAGGTCGGTGTGTATCACGGAGACGCGATCGGGAACACGCTTCTACCGAATTTGACCATGCTGGATGCTCATGCGTCCAGCATAGCGTGTTTCACTACACCCCGCCCTCTGGTGCGGATACGCCTAAAGGTCGATGATAATGGGGGCCGAGAACGGGAACGCACAGCCGTACAGTCTCTCGCTATCTTTGGATCCACATTGTCTACACTCATCATAGAGCACTCGTCGATAGCGAACCAGCTCGTACCGGCCGAAGTTTTCGGACTCCTCGCTGAGGCAACGCCAAACTTGAAAATCCTAGTTTACACCAAGATATTGGCATTGGGCAACGTAAGCTTTTCGCAGTGTGGATCTTTTTGTTGTTTGATGTGTTCTGTCTTCATCAGGATCCGCTCGCAAATTGGGAATGCTCAGCATATCTCGCCAAGTTCCCGAAACTGGGGGTTCTAGCGCTGCATGCCTGGGGCCAGGTGTGGGGGGTCCAGGATCGTGTGGCAGTGGCGAAACGTGCTTTTGACCGGTGTCCGCCTCTAGAATGCGTTGTTGTGCGAGACAACGCTGGACGTTTATACGCAAGGCGCGAGGATCTAGCTGCGACGGGAGGGAGAACACAAGCAATTTCTTCGGAGTGTCCGTTGGTTTGTAAAATCAATGGCGTAGTCGGGCATCTGGGCGATAACTCGCCGTGAGAGTGGCGTTGATCCCCCAAAAGTGTTCACAAGTAACCCTGAAAATGAACAAGCAATCTGGCTACTGCAAAACGGTTCAGCAGGTACGAAGTCGAGGGAGTGGCGTAATTACTGCACATAGAACCCAGCAAAGGTGATGATAATACAGGTATCGTTATGAAAATGCTACAACACAACATGATTTCTACGTTTCTAGACTCTACAGTTGTTAAGATTGAAAATCAAGATATCCTCCGCTCCAGCCTTCACGAGGGCATCCATAATCGTCGCGCTTTTGCTCTTCTCAATCATGCTGCTGACGCCGACCCAGTTATCCTCCTCGAGGGGACTTATCGTCGGCGCCTTTCGACCAGGGGTGATGAGTGTCGCCGCGGCAAGCTTGTCGCGGGAAATGTTGTACTGGCAGACAACATATTTGCTGGCCGCAATCACGCCAGCGATGCGGCTTGTGATGACCTCGATGATAGGTGCGAAGTCGGGACGCTTTGGGGAATTCGACTTGATGAGGACGGCCTCCGTCTCAAGGACGGTAGAAATGGCGTGCAGACCAGCGGCGCGCATGGTATCTCCAGATTCTGCTCCGAAATCAGTGAGGTCGCCTAAAACGCCTGCGACAGGTCGACTCACCGACGAGGTCGACAATTCCATCAGCCAGTCCAAGTGCACAGGCAGCTTCTACACTTCCCCCAACGTACGAGATGTTTGTCCGCTTATCTCCCGTTAGCTGTAACTGGGTATCAATTGCACCAAAGTATTCTTGAGACAGGTTCTTGAAGCTGGAGACTACGCGTTTTCCGGCCAAGTCTTCCACAGTCTTGATTGGTCCAGCCTCAGGAACTTGCACCTGGAGTGAACACCTCCCGAAGCCAAGTGGTAGGACTTGTGTGACGAGGCCCTGCACCTGCGCCTCCAGGATAACATCATGTCCAGTGATGCCCAAATCGACGTCACCTTTTCCAACGAAAGACGGGATATCGGCGGCAGGGAGGAAGACTCTGGGATTTTTTCGTCAGATAGAGCACGCGAACGTTTGATACCCTGTGGAACGTACAGAGCGATGGGATGGTTCTTCACGACGCAGACATCCAATCTGTTGCTTCTCCGGAATTGTATATCAGCCCCTGAAATTTGGCCATTCAGTACATGGATCTAGGCGGGAAACCACGTCAAACGCCAACCTGCCAGTAGCTCTATACACTTTTCGTAAAGCCTGCCTGTGCATATGCGTGTAAACTGGTGGACTCGATGAAAGTGCAGGGAAACATACATACCCTTCTTCGGAATGGCAAACAGCAAGCGTCCCTCGAGAGATTCTGCGTCTGGAATTGATGTAAATATGCTGTGGGACCGAGAAAATTGCATTATACTTGCTCATTGCACCGATACGACGTACGTCTATGGGGAAGAGATGTTATCTATATGATGACTCGGAAAAAATTGCCAAGGCCCAAGATGATGTAGTTAAGGTGTGGCTGTGTCGGCCGATCACTTCAACAACGTGCCCAAAACGCGCCCACGTGCACTGGTGAGACCTTTCATTATTGTCATGGACTCTGGTTTTTGCTTCGCAGCCAATTCGCAGCTGGCTAGGCCTCAGCATAGCTGAATGGGTCGAGCCAGGTAAGAATATGTATGCAGTGGGGGAGACTGCTCCTACTGTCATCAAGAGACGCCAAAGCCCAAATCGCCCCTCGTGATTGACTTCTGCTTCTGGGGAGGCGCCGGAGAAGCGCCTTGAGACGCCATGGCCAAAGGTACCTGAAGGAACCCATTGAATCGCCGTTCTAATTACTGCTTTCTCGTGCCGCTTAGCGCTTGCTGTGTCATCTGTGCAACTCCACACAAACAGAAGGGGTTCCTTGACGTCCGCCCTTGAGTGAGTATTTAACTACAGTCCTCTGCCGCCTGGAATGCCAACACCCATGTCAAGATATATCCCCCCTCATGGCCGTGGCTGCACTTTCCACTCTTTCAATCAACACTCTGCACTTCCACCGGATCGCCATATTCTGGAAGGTTTATCGACAAATTCGCTCCAAACTTTCTCGATACCCTTGCAAGATTACTCTGAGGAGGTGAAAATTAACGACCTACACTACATAGGCTCTTACAACTGGCTTGATAAACCGACCCCGGCGATCATCATCCCAGGTAAGAAGATACCATCTCTGGAGTGAAACTTGAACAGCTCTAAAGCTCATGTGAACCATAGGGTCTCCACCTCGATGGACCAACAGAGCAATGCCGTACGAGGTACATCCAGACGGAATAGTATTCAAAGATCAGAATGGCTTCCAATCCCCCAAAAGCGTTCTCCAACCTCTCATCGTCGCAGTGGATTAGGTTAACAAGGTCGATCATGATAGCAAATAATTCGACTGGACGGCGATCGATTTTGTTACGGACCGTATCAATCTTCGAAAGCTGCTGCGATGGATCGGCGGCAATACAGACAATGACTTTAGGGTCGACATGCAACTCGCAGGAAACACTGTTTTGCTCAATCGTTGGGAGAATCGATACCGAGAGCAAATGTCTGGCATGACATTTGGTTTCAATTTTGAAAAGGCTTCGACGAAACCCGCGCCCGGATGCGCGAATAGTACTGGGCATCATAGGACTGTTCAATACGTACGCCTGACTATTTCTTTCACCTTTATAAATTTCCTCTGAAGTGAAACATTTTTCTAGGATCTCAGTGGCCTTGCGATGGTAGTCCGCTTTGAAGTAGATGCATGCATCGACGCGTCGTCTGCCAGACTAGTAGGATCCCCCCACCCCCCCTCCGGCGAACCTCGACGACCTGATTAGTGCTCTATCGAGTGTCACTCTTCCAAGGACTGTGTCGCCTTCGTTGAAGTGAACCACCCAGCACCTGTTCGCAAACACGTGATGTTCGGAGATCCCCGAAATGGACTTCAACCTATTTCTCTGAGCTCAGCTGGCCAGGCGCACCGACCGCATACTGGTTATTTTTGTAGTCCATAAATGATCTATTTTAAACTTGTGTTTGTCCCTTTCGCGACGCGTTTGATGCGTTCTCTGTGCTTTCCTTGAAATTTCCTCGCATCTGAGATCTCTCCAAGGTCAATGGACACTAGTCCCGATATTTTGCCACGACGGGCATGCACAAAATGCCGGAAATCGTACCTTCTCGACGCATCACACTTCAAACCGACAATCCCATCTGAATTTACAAAGGTGTGCCGGTCATGCCTAGCACAGCAAACTGAAAGGCGCAAAAGTTCCCATAACAAGGAGAACAGAGCCACAGATCACGCCACAGTGGCTGCCAGAATTTTTCGCGAACAGGCAAAACACCGCAGCCGCATCTGGATGAAATTCGTCGTTGATCGGAAACTAGGCGATGATGTCATGCATCTTGTTGCGGATGTGAAGAGGTTTGAGAAAACAGGTAGAAAACGGGACACTACATGGGTTGAGGGAGGAGGAAAGGTCGACAAACAGCGCATGAAGAACACGATGGGATATCGTATTCGAGACGAGTCGGACACTTGATGGCAGCGCAGTAACGCCGCTATTGTGCCACGGATGTCAAACAGACGTAACACCCCGATTCTGAAGAAGAAATGGTTTGCCTACACAATTTTATAATAGTTGAAGTCCATTTCGGGGATCTCCGAACATCACGTGTTTGTGAACAGGTGCTGGGTGAATAGCGTTCACTCCAAAACGTGCCGCTTTGCTGCTCCTTGACCTTTCACTGAGTGGTCTCAAAGTATCTGGCCGCTGTGACAACCGAGGTAAAGCCCGGGATGGGCGCTGGCGAAGTTGGACCCACAATGCCAGAGCCAAAACGCTGGAACCACTGGACCTAGAGTCGACGTCACTCTGTGTCTCTCAGGCCTACCGTGCCGGTTAGCGCTTCTATGTCACCTGTGCAACTTCACACAACCAGAAGGGGTCCATTGACGCCCGCCCATATGTACTTGAACACAGCCGTCTGGCTGGCACTGTGCCAACAGATATGTCAAGATTTTCCTCTCATGGCCGTGGCCGTGCCCGCACTTTGCGGTCTTTGAGCCAGCGTTTTACGCAACACTCTGCGCTTCCGTCGGATCGTGATATCCTTGAAGGTTTATCGACAACACCGCTTCAAACTATAGTGAAGCCCTCGTCAGGTTGCTCTGAGGAAGTGAAAATCACCGACCTCCAGTACGTCGGCTCATACAATTGGCTTGATGAATTCAGCCCAACGATCATCGTCCCAGGTAAGACGACATGCATCATCTCTCGATCCCAACAGCGCTAAGCTCATGTTGACCTTAGGGTCTCCGCCTCGGTGGACGAACAAAGCTACACCATATCAGGTGCCTCCAGACGACGGAGTGACATTCAAGGATCAGAATGGTTTCAGATGCCCCCAAAGCTGTCTCCTACCTCTCGTCGTTGCAGTGGATGAGGTTGGCAAGGTCGATGGTCCAGAGTTCGACTGGGCAGCCATCGATTTTGTTACGGACCGCAACAATCTTCGAAAGCTGCTGCGATGGGTCGGCAATAATGCAGACAAGGACTTCAGGGTTGACATGCAGCTCGCAGGCAAGACTATCTTACTCAATCGCTGGGAGAATCGATACCGAGAACAAATGCCTGGCATGACATTTGGCTTCAATTTTGAAAAAGTTTCGACGAGAGCTGCACCCGGATGCGAGAGTAGCACTGGGCATCATAGGATCGTTCGCCGCACCACTTCCTCGCGGTCCACGAGCGTGGCCGGTTCGTAGAGGTCAACAAACGAAGGCTTGATTCAGATGAGCTCAGGAACGTCGCTGCTGGTTCCATTCAAAAGGATCTCAGGGTACTCAGGCAGGTTTTGGACGTCTTGAAGGAACTCGCGGTCAAACATGGTGAGAGGGGGCGCCTTAGCCTTGTTTGCCGTGGCGGGAAGCTGCAGGTGTTTGAGAGGACAAGCCAAGCGAGTTGCTTGCCGGATGAGTTGCTACAGAAATTCGATCATTGAAGTCGACGCGGCGACGCCACCTCGGTTCTTTTCCGGGATCGCTGCAGAAAACACATCCATCCTCCATCCCATGTTTTATTTGTGACGACACGTCTTCGTCAAGCCTGGCATCACCGTATAGGTATCAAGAGGCAATTATAAGTAAGAGCCTGAAGGAACTTTGGGGATCCGGAGTAATTAGTTACGTAGATGGATGAATGAATGTTGAGGACGTCAAATGTTGTGGCTAGTGCGGCCTTGAACGTAAATACAATTGCAACAACCAGCAGGCATATGGGATTCGTAAATTCCAGTCTACGGTCAAAATAACTACGTACTGCACATAAAGAATACTAAAGTGTATCTGACACAAGAGAAGTCAATGTTCAAAAGAGTGTGGGTCGAGCGACGCGCAGCACCGGGCTCGGAGTGACTTCCCGGAGGTTAAAGGTAATATTGAAGGGTATCCTGTGCTAATGCTCTTGCGTGTGCGTATGAAAAGTCGAGCGGGTGGGCGACGAAGCAATAGGTATGTAAGAAGGTGAAAGGTGGTGCGGCGTGGTGGGAGAGGGTGTGGGAGGGGTGTGGGAGGGGTCCAACAAAGGGGTCATTGGTCCGAGGGGTTCAAACGTATGCAATCGAAGCGATGAGATACGAGCAGGCAACGCGAGCGAAGGGGCATATCAAAGCAACACCAAGAAACGGGCGGTTCTATAGCAGCAACGAGGCGAGGCCCAGCGTGGCCATTCCTGCGGACACCATGAACCCAGACGCGAGGTGCTGGTTTGAGCTGGCATCATTCCTCTTCTGCACCGAGCGGCGGGTGGGCTTCTTCACGCCGTTTGAATCGTCGGCGGGGATATTCCGCAGCATCTCTGTAGGTAGCATGTTCGGGGTCGTCGAGATCTGGAACATGGGTGCAAGGGGGGCACCGTCGAACTGGAACAGATGGAGTTTATACCCTGTAGTTGGGTCACGGAAAATCCTCCACTGCTTATACGTCTCCGTGATATTGTAATCTTCGATGAAGTTCGACACGGCAGCGCAGGGATCTTGAATCTGCTGGTACCCGTCGCCCAGGGGAGTCATTGTTATTGAGCCGTTGTTATTCAGGACGTAGTGGCCGTGGACCCAGCCGATGGCGCCAGTGATACAGGTCGGCAGTGTGCCTACGAAAAGTCATTAGAGAATAGGGAACGTCGGTACAGAGACTGGGGGAAAGCGTACCGTTTCCAATGAACCGATACCGTGCAATCTCGTAGAACCCATCGCCCGTACTGTTTCATTGTTAGTCCACTATTGTCTTACCTTGTCCCAGAAGGAAAACCGGCAGCACTCACAATGAATAGGAGATACCCGTTGTCTTGGGGTAGGTGAATGACACGTTGGCGGGATTAGCGAAGCCCTTCGTCAGGTCAATCAGCCATTCTCCTATGCACAACCATTGCAACACTCACAGGTCCCGTTACAACATTCTTGCTTCCAGAGCTCCAGGTGCCAATGATTGAAGTGGCGTTGTGTTCAAGATCGTATGAGATGGTCTGTGAGTATGCAGAGGGCGCGAGCGTTGCGATGAGCAGGGCGACGAGCGGGGTGAAAATCATGATGTGTCGAGGTTTGTCTATGGGTTTTCTGTATTATGGGCGTAGATGGCTGAGCTCTTGTTTTGTTGAGGATTATGCGTGATGGTGAAATGAAGGGTGAGTGCAAGAGAACTGTCGGAGAAGCGACGGCGACGGGCACAGCAACGACGAAGATGATGGAGAAGGTGGAGGGAATGTTTGACCATGTTTGGTCGATAGCTTTGTTTGAGTGGCTGTCCAGTAAATGTCGTTATCTATGCACGACGGTTTCTTCTTACCACGGTTCGATGGCGTAGTTGGTTATCGCATCTGTCTAACACACAGAAGGTCCTCAGTTCGAGCCTGGGTCGAATCATCTTTTGTCCTCTGGCGTAATGTATCGATCTTTAGTTACTGTTACCTTTCAATTTTCCATGAAGTTCGGGCATCCACTAACCCTTGCGTCTCCGTCTCCGTCTGCAATGATCAGTGATCTCTTGTACTATGGCAATTTATTGAACTTTTCTTATGATCTTGTCGCCTTTCAATTCTTTTTCCCGATGCTTGGCTGTCAACGCCTCTATCCTTAGCCTACCAAGTCTACATCTATGTCCGCATCTTTTCTATTGTGGCGTGATGAAATTGAACTTTTTACTTCCTTTTTATGACCTTTTAATTGATCCTCTTGCTGAAGGGTTTGGGTACCAATAGATCTATCTACCAACGTCCGCTGCATTCTCTCCTGTAGTGAAACTCTCGCAGTATCAACGTCGGGTCGATGGCGTAGTTGGTTATCGCATCTGTCTCACACTTCTAGTGTACACAGGAGGTCCTCAGTTCGAGCCTGGGTCGACTCATTTTTCCTTCTAGCTTCCTCTCCGAAATACTTGAGAGGAAGCCACAGTGGATCGTGGCCAAGATCAAGGTTCCGCGC
>JABCKV010000188.1:0-34120 GCA_018282005.1 Asterophora parasitica
GGGGGGGGGGGGGGGGGGAGGGGGGGGGGGGGGGGGGGGGGGGGGGGGGGGGGGGGGGGGGGGGGGGGGGGGGGGGTAGGTGCGATGTGTGGATGGGATGATGCATGCGCAGACACTGTGACGAACGGCTGATTAGAACACGAACTCAAAGCTATAGAACAGAGGAAGGGACGTACTGCATGGAACCGAGTATATGCAGACAGTGCCCAGAGCCAGATGGGGGGCGGGGGGTATACATGTTATATCACATGGGTGACGTGAGGGATGTCGATGAGGGATTTGGAAGGACGCAGACGCAGACCAGAATTCGGAAATCGAGACCATACAGAGATACAGAATAAACAGAAAAGCGGGAACGGAAGACCGCGCGACAGGATACGTGATACCGTATACCGCGCCCACAAAACACATAAGACCCAACGCGAAAAAAGAGAGCCTCAGCCAAGAATCCCTCAAGCTCAATCATGATGCCGACTAATCTTCTCGACGCCCGCCCCAAGCGCCGTCTTCCTTCTCTCCTCCTCCTCTTCCTCCTCGTCATCATCATCGTCATCATCAGTCTCATCATCCGTACGCTTCTCGCTCTCCGATTCGGTCTCCGACTCCGACTCGGACGCAGACGTGGAGAGGCGCTTGTCCTCCACAGGCGTGGGAGCACTGGGAGCAACGGCGGGGGACGAGGAGGAAGCAGACAAGGACAAGGATGGCACGACTTCGGCGCTCGCGCTTGCGCTGCGGCTCAAGACTCTGCGGTGGTGGCTATGGTGCCGCGAAAGGTGCGCGGGGAGGGTTACGGCGGTGAGGTTGTGCTCCAGGACGGGGAGGGGTATTATGGGGGTGGGAGATGCATGCTCGGGCTCGGGGGTAGACGGGCGGGGTGTAAGCGTTGGGTCTGGGTCGGGGGATATTGAAGGTGCCTCGGCAGGTGCAGCAGCAGCAGCAGCCTCCTCCTTCTCCTTCTCGGCCTTTTCTTTCTCCTCCCTCTCTTTCCTCTCCCTCTCTCTCTGCTCCTTCCTCCGCTTCACCCACCCCATCCCACTCCCATCATCCACATCCTCCTCAGGGGCCGCAGCAGCAGCAGCAGGCGCACCACCCGCACCTCCCACGCCCTTCTTCTCACCACCCCACGTCGCATCGCTCTGTAGCCTTTCCCACTTGGCGCCCGCTCCCGTGACACCCGCGTGCTGGCCCCCACGCACGCTGCCCATGCCGCCATACCCCCACTCAACGAACTCGGGCACGTCGTCGCGCGCGTTCGCAAACGGGTTATCGGCGCCATTGCGCTGATGTTTCTTGCCGCCGCCGTACACGCGCCCGTTGAGCATGCGCGTGCCTTTGCGCACTGCTGGGGCGGGCAGCGACTTGGTTTTGGCGAGAGGCGCAGTTTTGTGGTTGTAGTTGTCCGAGGAAGTCGACGCGGTGGACGCGGTCGATGCGACCGAGGATGAGCGGGGTTTAGTCTTGGTCTTCGACTTGGAGGATCCGAGTTTGAGTTTGCTGGAGATGGAGGGGGTGTAGGACTGTTGCTGGGCAGTGGCGCTCTGGGAGCGGGAGAGGGGCACGCCACCTTGTTTTGCGGTGCTTTGAGAGCCGGCTGAAGACCAGCGGGTGAGGCCGAAGCCCCAGGCGGAGCTCGAGTTGGGGCTGCTTGAGCGCTTCTGGTCGCGGGAGCGGGAAGAGGGGCGGAAGAGGTTGATGGTGCCGAGGGTGACGGTGAGGAGATCATCGTCGGCGGGGGTGGTTGGGTCGAGGGACTGGGTGGGGGTGAGTGAGGTCATCGATGGATTTGGTGACGAGCGCCTGAAGGGAAAGGGGCGCAGGAGGTTGAGCGTACGTGGTTTGGCCCAGGAGGCGTGGGGGATGGGGGGATGAGAGAGCAGATGGGGTTTGACGTCGTCGTCGCTGGCTTCGCTGGACGGCGACGACGACGACGCGCAGGGCTTGTACTCAGTGGCAACAGCGCCCTCGTCGCCGTCATCATCGTCGTCGTCGTCGTCGAGAGCGCGGGGGTCAGGCAGCGGGGCAAAGCGAATGCGGCGTGGAGGAATCTGTATGTTGCTTATGGACGAAGCAGACGAGCTCGCTGTGGACGGCGACGGACTGAGTGCTGGCATGATGTGGGACTGGAGAATGGAGACAGACATGGTGGTCGTTGAGTGAAGAACTCTGTTTTGTGGCTGCCTGATCCCAATCTCGTCACCCGGGGTCCTGCTCACACGTGTCTCGATCGCATATCTCCGTCATCCAACCCAATCCCATCCCCATTGGGCACCCCTTTGCATGTCACCCGTATCTCCGACACTGCTTCCTTTTCCGCCGGCGCACACAATATCACACACCCCGTCGCCAAGCCCAGCTGCTGCTGCGCATCTCCCGTCAGCCTATGCTTTCATCTGTCAACAAACTTTGTAACCGCTACCTTTCATCTTCAATCCGCACACTACGTAACTCCCAACTCCCTTTCATCCTGTCTTACTCGCACCACAGCGCAGCGCTCACCACGTGCCTCGCCTCGCTCCAACAAGTCATATCCACGGTGCCGTGACGCGTCAAACGTCCTCGCAAGCGACCCTCGGACTCTGACTCTGACTCGGCTAATACTAACGTCTTGCTAGGCGGCGTTACCCCACACTCGACTCCTCGACCACTGCTCATTGTGCCTTTGTCTACATGTATACCTACTTACACTACGATGATTGAAGACTAAAGTGAATTGCGTGTTCCTACCCCGCGGTCGCCTCTGACTAACACTGTTACTAGTTAGTAACACCGCTCATTGAATTTCGTATTCGCCACCTAACGTTCCAAAACAATACTGTACTGGGTCCACCGCCGCGCACAGCACTGATTCAGAACTTTCATCGTCGACGTCAACCGCATTTCCCTCTGCTTGTAAGTGTGTTCACGATGCATATGGTCATTCCGCAGCGCGCACCGCCCATGCTCGATCGAAGACTCCAGAAGCTCGTTCGAATTTTAAATGCGTCCAAAATACTTCTTACATTTCCCTCACGACTACTTCTTATTCCAATTCACCGCGTCATCTGTATGATTCCTCGAGCTCGTCCCCGGCCTTCTCCTGCAAGATACAAATCAACATGGATCCAGGTGCCATGATGCAAGGAAATACAGTGGAAACTGCACTCCACTTGGACCGTAGACCGTCGTCTAAAGTAAGGAGTGCTGCTCAAGGGGCATCATCACGGACACCCGCACCTGGGCCCCGCAAGAGTCTCGACTTTCACGTTCATCTCGCATCGGCGTCGGTGCCTAGTGATCCTAAGGACCTAAGTATGTACCCCCCTTCCCCCCCAAATTCCACTGAGACTCTCCCGTGCTCCATAAATTCTCTTCTCCAATCCCCATCTCTCACACTACATTCAAATCGTGAATAGACCCCCGTCACTCGCCGTTTGCCGTTTGGATGACCGACCGAGACCGTATGTGAGATTGCAAATTGCCTTTTTGATCGCCTGTACACCGCGAATCTCCTGACTCCTGATTTGATCCAGGTGTACTTAAGCGCAAGCGGTTGCCAGTGAGCCCCTCACAAATCCACGTTTTTTCTCCGTACGGCGTATCACGCCGCGGTGTGTATTGTTTTTTCACTTGGAAGTTGCAAGTTCTTCGAGAATGAGTGCCGAGGATAAACGTTTGCTGACCGCGACTGCGCACAACAATCCCAACCTCGTAACGAGGTGAGTACTGCAAACAAATTTGAAAGTGAAATTCAAAAGTACCCTCACGTCGACGTCTTTCTGAGTAACATGATACAGCCACCGCTCCTCTTCCTCCTCCGGCCTCTACTTACACGTAAACCCATGAAAATACGCCAACGCCGCCACATGCACACATGCTCCTCAGGCTCCATCTTACCCTATGTACCTGGAAACGGGGTTGGAACTTGGGAAACGGGACACACACACTGGTAACCTCGCGTCGCGTCGCGCGCACGATCGACGGTTGTGGTTTCGCTTGTGCTATGTGGTACCCTGGCGTTCCTGAGATGCATATGTGCAGGCTCGGTGTCTTCCGGTCTTTGATCTCCTGCAGCACGGGTGGACGCGGTGTCTGAATCCCTCGGCGTAAGAGTAGGGTTCTCTTAGGTTCTCTTGGTTGGTTGGAGCTCTTGGGACTTGGGTCGAGGGACTCGGGGGGCTTTGACTGCGCATTGACAGTGCTCCAGTGTGCTGACTCAAGCTCAAGTTTCAACTGATAGTATCCCGAGGCTCGAACTTCTTACTAACGAGTATCTTGCAATTCCGCAGCCTTCTCAAGCCTGCATGCACTACATCATAGTCATGGAGAAATTTGCTTCCGCGGGCTCTCGTGGAGTGATGTTATGTAGCGAACAGGGTGCCACCAGAAGACGCCGGGGTCCCGCGACGGACGCATAACCTTTTTGCCGTGTGCGGGGCGCGTCAATGTTGACGCGGACGCAACGACGCGCATACCTGAATATCATATTTACATTCGAATTCGAACTTTTGGAAGACCCGATCGGTTTTGCGTCGTTCGTTCGAGGTTGAACAGAACCAGTGAGTATGAGTAACGTAGTATGTCACTAGTACAGGCATACCACACTTGCCCGGACCGCACACTCAAAGACGGATCCGGACGCGGACGTCCCAGGTGATAGCCCCGGACGGTGGTGTAGCCGGGAATCTGCGAAGAATTCGAAGCAGTACATACTTGAAGCCTGGACCTATCGATCCAGGCGACATCCATGCTCTATGTACCTATCTCGATATAGTGCACGGTGGGTGCTTGTGTGTCCACGCCCGTCGCAAGAACGTGCGCGGTGGCGCGCGCGTGTCACTGAACTAGTATTGCGCCCAGTGCCATTAATAAATTGCCATTAATGAATGGCGACTCGCCGGGACGAGGACTCAGGACCCCGCAGGATCGATATGTAAGTAATAAATATCTGGATGGATGGATGGATCATGGATATCATACCGGATGGAGAGAGGAACTTGAACGGAGGGGCAGGACTGAGACTCAGAGAAGGTGTCATCGAGAGAGATCATGTTTGAGTCACAGTGTATATTTTTGGTACTTATGACCATTTGAATTCCTCGGATCCTCTCAAATCGATTGCTCTGCGGCCTTGGAGACCATTGCGTAGAATATCTTTAGGTGCGTGAGGCGTATGTGATGCCACGAGTGTACCACGAGTATGCAGTGGAAGGACGGAAAAACGGAAAAATGGACAAACGGAAGGACGGAAGAGCTCGAGAAAGTGCACAAGGTTGCGATTAGATGTAATCTAATCCATTTCAATCTCCGCGACTCGGACAAATTTTCCCCGAGGTCCTCTTCGTTGTGCCCTGGCAACTCCCATGGTGAATCATCGCGCCCAACTCCTCGCGAATTGCGACACTCCAATTTTCAATGCTCATCCAACTCGGGCTCCCCGGTCGCCACACCATTTAATTAGTTCCGAAGTTCAAACGCGTTTAAAAATTTTTAACCTTTGCCACGATGCATATATATCATCTATAGAGCGCGGCATTGTGCGACGAATGTGTAATCACGAGCAACGAACGTGCTTTCCTCGAGCACTGGAGCGACGAACGCGCGCAACATCACCTCATAAGTATATGACGCGGCGAAAAGTTTTCGTGTTTCGTGGTTGACAGCGCCTGGATCCGGACCTACCGATCGTTTTGAGTTCGTGTGGGGACCTGCAGGGAGACATTGCTAACGCCATGGTTAACTCATCACGAAGCTCTCGGTGCCTTTTCAGCAAATCTATCTCAGTTAGCCGCGAGGCCCACTCATTGAATTCGTCATCAGTTTATCATTCCCGCCTGGCGAATGTATTGCGTTTTTTCGATGCTCCTGCGGACATAACGACCATATTCTCATCGCGGCGATATAAAGACCGTCGTGCAAAGGTGCGTGTTGGCAATGGCTGCTAGTATTTTGAGGCTTCAAGTGTGATTTGCAGAAAGACATACCGCCGTAAACGCGGTCGAGCTTCTCTTCGAACGTTCAACCCAGTGGATGGCGCCACTGTCTCCTCGAAGACAGATCTGGGTGTTCTCGGGGTCATCCCTGGCAATGAATGGCATGACGTGGCTTACTCAGTTACTGGCATCGGTGTGTGTGTCCCCCAACATCATGCATCATGCGTCGGAGAGAAACTTACTTATTCTGGCCATGGCTGGCAGATTCAAGTTTCGAAGTTCAACGTTTAACGTGCATCTCAGATTTCCCCGTCGTAGGTCGGAGAAAATGCGGCGTGCACTGTGCTGATTAGATTGTTAACATGGACGGACCCATATGACCCTTCAAAGTGTCATCAAGGTGGCACATTGTATCGATTCTTTCTTGACTTCGGCGCACAGCCCTAATCGAGACGCTACGGCCCGGCAGAGGCTTCTTCAAAAGCCCGACTTGGGGCCCGCCCTACTTCTGGCACGTACCTCTATGAACGCCCCTCTACTGTTCGATCTGGCCTCATGGACTCTATATATCTACTGGTGACACCTTCGGTCCTTTCTTATGGCTTTATATCGCGCCACTCGTCGTATTCTTGAGCAGCGTGTACGTTTACAGTGCAAAAGCCCGAGTACAGAGGACATCGATTATCCCACACCTCTGCCTCAGGTGCTGCAACGGACGCATGCAGGTTGGATAGAAGTCAAATCGATGTCCTACTTTCCCCGTCGAGGCTAGCATTACCCACATCTACGTATAAGTACGTCCGAACTCCCTGTATCCGTCGGCAGAGGCAATTGCATTGCCCATTCTCGCCTGTGGATGGAAGCCCCCGACCACCTATGCTTCCGATGCCCAACCAGGCGGCTCACTGCTGGAACTTCGAAGGCTGGTAAGTATATACATACTATTAGGCTGCTCAATCCCTTCTTGCGCCCTTCTCATCAAAGTTCAGCTTTCGAGGACTACGTCACTCAACCTCAAGCTTTCTCTATTATTGGCAGATACTGCTTATCCAACCCTTCCTAGTATGGTGCTCTAATGCCTCTAGACTCTGTCGCGACACTTGACTCTTGTAGGCTACTATATATAACTCCGGACTCGGTGAACTACCTACCAGCTATTCTTCCCTAGATGTTACCTTTGTCTTTGCGGCTTCAATCTTGGGACCCCTTATTCCGTTGGCCGTGACCGATGCTAATCCCATCCGATGGGTCGTGCTGATTGCGCTTCTTTGTGTGGCAACCGAGATTATGACGATACTTATGCGTTGTTGGTCCAGTGCATACGCAGAGAAATAGAGAAAATTTGGCATGATGGATTATGGTGTGCGGCGGCATAGAAAACAGCAAGACACTATATTCATCTGAGTGTGGAATCTGTGAGGGGATTAGTTAGTCGTGTAGGAGTCAGTGCTACTCGATCTTCAAGTGTGGCACGACGGATGCATTGATAGTTCATAGTACGAGGGCCGACGGGCCCCGGGGTCCAAGTGCTTAATCATGACGGTCAGGCAGTATTTTTATCGAATCGACGGGCCGCCCGTTAATGCGCGGGTATTGTGCTGCAACGAGAACTGTGGCTCATCGTGCACCGCGACCCATCTGATTCTGGTGTGCTGAATGAATGGCACCGGCGGGCACGTTCATAGACCCCGTGGCGCGGCCAGGGCTCGGTGGGAAGCATCGAGGGTTTGAATGAAACTATCTATGAACGAATTCTTTTCCATGATACCCACCTAGGCAAATATACTTAACGGGCGTGACGCGGGGGAACTACTTCAGTAGTAGAGCGTCCTTGTCAGGGAAAGTGGCAATACAGTCAGGCGCCGGGGGTGGAATGTGGCGAGCCTTTATGTCAGATGGAGAGCGTCAAGGGGCGAGACTGACAGTACTGCCTTGCAGGGTATGCCAGCCACGTGCGCAATTGTCGACATGATGGTGGTATAGCCTTGAGACGCAGTCGTGGCGCCGGATCGTGGATCATGGTGGCAGCCGTGCTGAGCGGCGCAATGTGGGCATGCAGAGCAGGCTTTGTGACAATGTCATGAGTGAAAGCAGTGACTGCAGGGACGAGCGGACTGAGGCGGGCCCTTTTCATTCATATCAGTGTCCTCAATGAGGGGAACTTCTAAGTGACGCCAGGATATTGAGTCGAACCCTGCAGGGTGTACGACCGCCAGTGTGGCGGCTCACCGGCACCCTTTGAAATTCGGGGCCTCGAGCTCCTTCAGGCGAAAAGTAGATAGACATGTCGCCATATGACGCTGTTGTTCGAACGTTCCAGCAGCCTGGTAAATTTGGACCCTATTGCTGTCGATCCCCTGAGAGCTGTCGTAGTGCAGGGCCTATGCATATTGCAGTGACTTCGAGCTCACACATACTTGCTCCCTCGGGACAACTGGATTAATTAAATATGTGGCCTTCAATACATTTCATCAATGTCCACCTACTCGACATACTCGCCAACCGTGGCAATTGGCCCTGTAAGAAAAGCCTGGGCCATGTTTTGCGATGCCGTTTCCACTGATTGGACTGGATAGTTGTAGGTAGAGAGCGCTGCCCGGAAGCTGTGCGCAGGGTCTTGCAGGTTGATTCGAATTGGCGCATGAAATAGATATCGGGGGGCGTCTAAATGAAGTACGAAATGTTGCTTGAAGTGATGTGCGTGATCGTTCTCGGTGTAATTCAGGTAATCCTGGTCAATGGAATCGGCGTGTCTGAATTTGATGCTAAAGATTAGGAAACATCGTGAAAGTTTCGAGATATATCACTCACATGTCCTAACTTCTCGCGAGCATGCAACTTTGACAGCTACACCACTGTGGCGGATACGTTCCGGTGATTCTTTATGAAATGGTTGACCTTCAAAAGAAGTTTCGTCAGAGAGATCCCGGAGAATGACAACAAAAAATGCACAATTTCGGGCTATCTCGCTAGTAAACGACCTTGCTCGGGATTCGTACATGAGCTGCATTGAAATGGTGTTTCTGGGTTCAAAGACGCATGTGTGATGGTGTATGGGTCGTATCCGCAGTGATGCAACACCAGCCAAGCCCTCATGGACGCCAGTTTGTCGAAGGAGACTCGGTCCCCAGACTCGGAATTCCAGGGCCTGCAGCCGAGAGCAATATAGTACGGCTCAAGTCCACGGCCCCAACCAATCTCGGTGAAGCATTTGTGGACCAGTACCTGAGAGTATGAAATTCCAACCTACACCTGGAACAACGAAAGAGGGATCTGGCCAGAAGCAAGGAATATTCTGAGACCTCAGCCTCGATTTCATCACCAGCCTTCAGCATCGCAACGAGTTCTGCGTCTTTGGATGTGCGCCAGGTTTCGACAATCTCTGGGAAAGACAGCATTGGTTCGTCAAAATGGGCCTCGAGGACGTCCTCTTCAATGGGAGTATCCTCGATAATAGACCTGAAAGAGGGAAGATCGGCAACGTCGGCAAGAGGTGGAAGAACAGAGTCCAACGGGAGCGACGATGCGTAGTTCTTCAGGACTTCCAATAAGACTTTGCCACGGTTATTTACGGTAGCCATGTACTCCCATTCCAACCGTTCGGCCTTGACGTTTTCCATGAATTCTATCACTGCTGCCTTGATATTTCCCCAAACTGATAAAATAAGCTTCAATGAAAACAGAAAAATGAACGGCCTTACTTTGATCTGTGAGCTCTCTGGGTTGCTTCACGAGTTTATGCTCAGAGAGC
Source organism: Asterophora parasitica (assembly GCA_018282005.1). Classification (NCBI taxonomy): domain Eukaryota; kingdom Fungi; phylum Basidiomycota; class Agaricomycetes; order Agaricales; family Lyophyllaceae; genus Asterophora; species Asterophora parasitica. The sequence goes on from JABCKV010000188.1 coordinate 9,664, forward strand.
GCAGAAAGCCTGCACCAACTTCTTTTGCTACTCCTTGCTTCATGCAATGCAACCTCCTCGCCCCAACCTAAGCACGCAGATCAGACGGCAAGCATGTGTACGCAAAAAAATGAACCGAGGTTTGTCAATCTCTCTTTTTTTCCTAAGTATGGAGGTCAGGATCGGTGCCACCCTAGGTAAATCAAGGTAACCCACGCTTCGTATCGTCTCTCTCTGATGGCTTCGAGTTCGTTTGACCGTTCCTCGGTTCTGCTGCGGTTCCACACACTGCATTTAATTACATGCTGGAAAAACGCCTTCAGGCAAAAATACTCTATGTCGCCACATACCTCAATTCGTGCCATGAATTCCGTTTCTTTCGAAATGCGCCACTCCTCTTCCTGGGCGAGGGTTCCGAGAGCGGCCATCTCATCCTGATACTGACGAAGTGTGCGCAAACACCAAAGGCGAATAGCTCGAGCTATTATTCAATTTCAGTCTTTTTCAAATCACAAACAATAAGAGTTCAGCGTACGCCCAGGGAGTTCAATGTATGCACGATACTGAGTGGTACTTGAAAGCAAGTAATACGCGTGTGCCGAATGAAGCTTGAGGTAATCTTTCAGTAGCAAACCCGTTTGACGAAGGACATGTTACCTCACTTCTCTGCTGTGCATGCTTTGCAGCTCCTCGTCCGAGCGATCCACATGATTGACGTAGAGGGAAGGGATGTTTGCAAGCAGAACTAGAAAACATGCAGAAGACGAGAAGATTAAAACCACGACGTTGAGTGGTTACACACATGGCAGGTCGGGGAGTAAATAAGGTTCGCATAATGAGGTTCGGACAAGTCGTTGGGACAATCTGGCAGGCCGTCTATCTGCGAGCGAGCATTCTTCCAGATGTGAGAAGCCGAGCGATGCATAAGAAAGTTTCTCAGAGCCTTGCTTGTCCGTGAAAGGTGAAGGATATCAACAAGGGAGAGGTGGGCGAAGATCTATGCGAAAATATCTGTTAGAAACCGTGAATGGTATAAAGGTTGACGACTTGACCTCGCACAAGATGTCAAAGGGCATGTCATTCATTGATTCCAGCTTCCCTCGCTTGCCACGTATCCTCTCGGTCTTTGAACTCGCTTTGGACTGAGTATTCTTCACAGTCGGAGTCCTCCTGATGACTTTCTTTGGAGGCGGAGCATCGGGATCACGGCCGTCTTGTGCTCCGTCGTCCTCGTCAGTATCTGCGGCGTGTTCCTTTGCTGGCGCTTTATGAGGGCGCAAAGAACGTCGCTCCATATCGCGGAAGAGGAGGGTCATGGACAATGTCGAGTTAGTCCCGAATCCAGAATATCTGAACTATTTGAAGACAATGTCAGTTGTTCAAATGAAAGTACAAAGAGTCGGAGTGACAACAAAAACCAGAGGTGAAGTAGATTAGATCACTAAAAATAACTATGTCCCTCCTAGTCTTGTGACCGTGCTTGACATCATTGATTCTGAGGCCTGACTAGGACGGCTGAAACGGACCTTCACTACAACATCTCTGACGAAATGCCTACGCTCGATCTCACCACCAACGTCAAGGTGCGGAAAAGATCTTGTCCAAGCGCGATACTACTCCAGATCTCACATCCCGCTTTCGAATACTAGATCGCCGACCCCAAAGCGTTCGCGCTGGAATTTTCAAAGGTTAATACTCGTAGAGCCTTAGCCATGATCTGCCTATCTTATGAGACCTCCAGTTTGCCGCGGAGACACTGTCGAAACCCGAGGTGTACATCTCGGTGAAGATCACGTACAACGAGATCCTCACCTTCCAGGGCACCTTCGACCCCGCATTCCAGCTAACTATCGTGAGTGATCTCATTCTTGGCCCATTCAAGCAGCCCCGGCTAACGATTGACCTTTCTTGCAGGTTAGCTTGGATAACATCAACACGGAGTTGAACGAGCAGTACAGCAAGGCGTTCTTTGAGTTCTTCAAGAAGAAGCTAGACGTTCCTGGAGATCGGGGCTACATGTACGTCTCTTGTCTATCTCTTTAAATGCCAATGTCGACTCAATCATTGTTACACTCCCAGCACCTACATTGACCCCGGCCGTGGCTTCATCGGGTGAGATCATGGTTATTATCGCAGCGATGATCAGCTAACGGGCATCTACCCACCCGACAGGCACAAGGGAACCACCTTTGCGACGTTGTTCGCTAAATAAAGAACAGGCTTCTGGCACCCCGGTGTGCAACTAATTTCAAATCGCCCTAGTACGTTCAGCGACAATTCATTCACAATAACGCCTGCGCCACAGTAGGTGTCTTTACACACGAAATAGTGTGAGACAAGCACGATGCCGATTCGTAACACATGTATTTAACTAGTGAAAGAGATTTTATTCATAGAAACAGCATCGTCAAACTAAAGAAATAGTACAAGACGCTAAAGAACGGTGTGGCGGAATCACGTACTCAAACAAGTCAAAAAGGATGTTGATGAGGCGCATTGGGACTGGAATCGACCCTCCCGACAAACTGCGAGCTGAACCCATTCCACCCATTCAGCAATGGGGGGCCAATCCAGCTACTCTCACTATGCGACGAACAAAGATCGAAGCCCGAATCAGAGTCTACGAATGTCTGCAGACTCGAAGATGCAGCACGGCGCGGCGGAGTGAATGAGGGCGTGGACGCCAAAAAGGACGAGGAAAAGTCGAGAGTCGGAAGGAGGAGCGAATGGGATGGGTCTACTTCTCCGACCGCAATCAGGTCGACATAGTCGGTGAGACCGTCCTCAAAACTCCCCGAAAGGATAGATGAGGTATCGGACAGATCATCTTCGTCCTCGCTGAAGATAGCCATTCCATTGGCCTCCGAGGTCTTGACCTCCTCGAGCACGCACCACCCAGTGCCGCTTTCCCCCAACACGCTCCGGACTTCTGCTTTGGTCCACCCCACGAATTCAACCTTCAGCATTGTGCACACCCCATCTGCGCCACCACCATGCGAGAACGTGGAGCATTGAACTCCGCGTTCCCAAACGTTGGCCGCGTCCAACCTAGTGAACAAGGTCGAGACGCGGAGAGAATGAATCTCATGCGATACGTGGATTGATGCCAGGGTGGGGAGCGGCAACAACGAGTCCGGGTTTGATGGAAGAGGGGTGCGCGTCGCAGGCGTGGGTGCAAGGGGAATGAGGAGGCAGGTCGTAACATCGGGAACAGCTGGGGTTGCGAAGTAGTGCTCGAGCTCAGCGTCAGTCTGAGAGCCCTTGGAAAGGGGCTTGTTCTCCTTGACGGAGAGGTCACGGGCTCTAGGCTTCAACATCTCCTTCCCCAATTTCGTGGAGGATTTGCCCTTCGAAGGCTTCCTCATCGCTCCCCGCTGTTTGCCGAAATTGAGCTCAATGTCGGCCTCATAAAGCGCACGACCAGTGATGGGTATGTTCTCTACGAGGTTCTGGAAGATAGGGCGGGTAGAAGAGAAGTTCCTCGCTGTTCCTAGCCCGACTTGTGCAATGGATCTGGGAACTCCGATGGGTGCGCGGGGAAGGAAGTGAGTCTGCGATGAGCGTGCCAAGGCAGACTTGAGATGGATCGAAGCCCTTTGTTGGATAGTGGAGTATCCCCGAGTACTAGCACCACGAACAGAGTGTCCAACAGTCGATGTAGTCGGAGCGGTGAGGAGATTAAAGAACTGAGTAACGATGTGTCTGGACTGGCTAAATAGCTTCTGGGTTTGGCCTAGGTTCAGGATGCGAGGACGAACCCGGGCAAAGGATGGGATGTGGATACCCCTCGAGGGGCCAGGGACCGCCCCCGGCACTGTGTGAGGGATGTAGTTGGAGGCATGACGGAGCACAGTCCGTGAGCCGTGAGATGCAAGCATCTCTATAAGGATTTGTGCGTCGCAATATCGATGGTGGTGGTTGAGCTTTAAGACGTGCTAAATACTACCGGAAAGTGAGGCACAGTGTTACGGAAGCCTGGTGCCGTGCCGTTTGCGTCACCGATGCCAGAGGTGGCTGTGCACGATCAGCGGCCCGACGCCCGCGCCATTGAACAGTGCTTGTTACTGCAAGTTCGTTGATAGAAAGCTCGAGAAAGTGAAATCTAATGGATTTAGTGGTGTGTAAGTGACGATACATTGTATTCGACTCATGAATGGTAGCAACGAGAATCATCCAAGAGCCATCCTCCTACGTCCGTTTACTTCGTGCTGCCATTCGCCTTTCTCCTGATCTCAGGTTCCAACGGAAAGCGCTGCTCGTCAGGCCCCACGGAATACAGCCTGGTCCAGATAGGTTGCAGTGGACCAGGAGTGTTCCACGCCAACTCGTCATTTCGCAGCCAGAGACGAATCAAGTGACGTCTGTCGCAAAACTCGTCAACCTTGACAACACAGCAGAAAAAACATACGAACGTATGCTCCGCATCATCCCTGAATGCATCTCGGGCATGGAGGAGCCCCATGCTGTTAATGTACTGGATGTCGCCTTTCTGGAAGTTCAGTCCGAGCGAGTACTTCTCGGCAAGGAAATGCACGGCGTCCAGAGCTTCGGCTTGCTCTTCTGTGATGGGTGGGATGTTGGGACTGCGTTTCTGGGCGTTATATCCCGTAAAGTGACGACGCGAGTACTGTATGATCGCGTGCCCGTCCTCGTGATATAAAAGTGGGCGAAGCGTGTATCCTGGGTCGCCACCGAAGCTATAGGTGGGTGAGCGTCGAATGAGTAACGGGAACGGGAAGATTTATAAATAAAGAAAACTATGCGCACCTGTCTAACGGCCACGGCTTAGATAGCGTGTTGATGATATCCGGACGTGTGGCTGCCAGCTCGTTGTAGACTCGGCCTCCGCTACTGATGCGCGACGTCCCGCCCTCCGCAGCAGACTGCAGCGCCATCAAGGCAATCAAATCCCCGACGTCGGTGTGGAAGACCTGCTTGTCAGTTGTGTACGCGGAATTGCCGATCCCTCCTTTCTCATGGGCATGGCTGACACTCAAGTCCTTGATGTGAGAAAGGACGGCACCCGTTCCGTCTTGTTTACCGCGGGCCGAGCCTACATGCGATGAGATACCTGGAAAAGCACTGTGAGTATAAGAAGATAGACAGAGATGGTGGATGCTTACCGGCGTAGACAATGGCGATGTCCTCTCTACTGTAGGTGTCGAGCGGGAGCGTCCGCAGCACGAAGAAGCCTCTGCCGGAATACAGTTCTCCAGCCAATCCTCTGAGGGTCGCGCTCAAGGTAGGCAGCGGAAATGTATCCTTGCCCACATATCCGAGTGGTTTGTCAAGACCTAGCACGAATGTCGACTCTTTTGTGAGTCCCACAACTGGCTGTAGGAAGAGTGTGTCCGCGCACCTTTGAAATGATTCAATGCCTGGTTGATCTCCTGCAGCTCGTCCGCGCTCAAGTGATGAACCCACTGGTCCTCGCTCGTCCAATCTTTACCCTCCCAGACGATCGGTCCTGCAACTTGCTTTGGGAAGCTATCTGGCAGAGAGGCGTTTACACGATCGGGGTTCTCGGCAAGCAATCGCGCTTCACGCGCGCGGTACTTGGCCTCGTCGGGGTGGTAATCGATGTTAGGTTGCTTGGGCGCATCGTTTGTGGAGGCGGGTATGGTCGCAGTGGTGGTCATGTTTGATGTCTAAGATGGGGGATCAGATAAGATGATCAGCCATCGTTTGCGCTGCTTTTAATTAACTTGATGTTATTCGACCGCACTGACAAAGTCTGGAAACGCATAGAAGGCTGGTACGAAGACAGCGGGGGATCATAGAAGGAATGTTCCTGTTGTGCCGGGATCGTTGGAGTAGAATGCGTGTTTGGATACATGCCATGTATGTGGGATAGAAGTAGTACAATCGAAGGCATCTGGAGAAGAACCCAAGGTATATCGCATAGGTTGCCCGCGCATGCGGTATCACAGAATTTACATATACTGAAGAATAACGGCGTCAGAGGATCGGTACAAAGGATACCAAAACGTTTAAATGGAGACGCACCACAAACTAGGTGTCAAACAATTGGTGCAACCTGCGCCGAAAATCACTACCTTGCTATGGTTCAAAGCATCTCCATCTCTTCCTGCTCTGGCTCCTGCAGCACGATGTCTCCGAAGTGGGCTTCTGCAGGTTTCCGTTGGGCTCTATTGCCCGCGCCCTTGGTTCCTGGAGCCCCATTATTGACGCGATGCCGACCATTCTTCTTTGCAGGACCGGATTTGTCACCGTCAAATTCGCCGTTGCCAATCTTAAATATAACTTTCAATGTCGACTTTCCTCTTGTCTCGTACGTCACGTCCTCGTCCTCGTCGTCTGGGATGACTTCATCCTGGACCTCGACCGTGCCTGTCGTCACCTCTGTGCGTATTTCGTCTGCTGCGAACGGAAGTATCGGAGGTAGGGCAACGAGAAGCTGAAGAAGAAGGGGTATGGCGGCTCCCATCGCGCTGAAATGTAGCGTCTTGTAACTGCGTCGGGGCGATAAATACAAAGCCATCTGGCGAGGTAGTAAATTCAACGCACCCATCATTTAGAATGATGTCTTTGCAGCGTCGCATGTACGCCCCAAGCGGGGTCTTACGCGACAGACATATAAAGTTCTTGCCCTCCTTGTGCGCTGAACGCGGCCCTGTGGCTGAGACAGACGTCGGTACCGTCGGAAATGGTCGCGGTGGGACAAGCTTGTTTATCCGACGTTTCTTGGGTGCTCTTGCAGTATGCGCCTGAACCTCCATTGTGTCGCCCCCCTTGTCTTGCTTCGAAACCGAGTTTTCGAGTATTGTCGCTGGCTGAGCCGGAATAGGAGTAACTCTGACCGCTTGAGTCGTCCCAGAAGCGGTGGTCAGCTTCAGTCGTTTTCTAGAGTCATGGGAGGTCGCGTTTTTGCGTTTCCTGGTCGCGTCCGCCATGGAGTTGATTGATCGATAGGTTGAAGTGATCGGGCGGCTGCGAAAGAAAAATTGTAACCGACGTAAATATGCAGCTACAAAGACAACGTGCCATCTCTGTCTCCGACGTCTACCCCCGCACTCCTTTTCCCCTCTATCGGCTGCGTGTCTAGTATTACTAGAAAGCGTACTCGTCGTTGCCCAGCATGAGTCAAGTTCCAGATGTTGCGGAGCAGAACATTCAGATGTGGAAGGTCAAAAAGCTCATCAAGAGCCTTGACTCCGCCAGAGGGTAATATTTATGCGGTTTTCGAGCTGGGGATGCATCTGATGCTCTGGTGCTCTCCAGGGCTGGAACCTCCATGATTAGTTTGATTATCCCTCCCAAGGTGCGTCGCGATCCTCTATTTCTGCGGGCGGAATGTATTGATCTCCAATCTATTAGGATCAAATTTCTCGTGTATCTGCGATGTTGACACAAGAATACGGGACTGCGTCCAACATCAAGTCTCGAGTCAATCGTCTCTCTGTCCTGGCTGCTATCACGAGTACCCAGCAGAGATTAAAACTGTACAATCGTGTACCACCCAACGGCCTCGTGCTGTTCGTCGGAACGATTCTGACAGACGAAGGCAAGGAGAAAAAAGTGTCATTTGATTTCGAACCCCACAAACCTATCAACACGTACGTTGCGATGCTCATCTGCCCCGCTTCCTTGGTCTTACCATTGAGCCAGTTCCCTCTACCTCTGCGACAACAAATTCCATACAGAGGCCCTCTCCGAACTCCTGGAATCCGACTCGCGCTTCGGGTTTATTGTCATGGATGGTAACGGCACGCTCTTTGGTACGCTCGCCGGAAACACTCGCGAGGTCATCCATAAGTTCACTGTCGATCTACCGAAGAAGCACGGTCGTGGAGGACAGTCTGCTCTTCGTTTCTCGCGTCTTCGTGATGAAAAGCGCCACAACTATGTTCGCAAGGTCGCGGAGCATGCAGTTCAGCACTTCATCACCAACGACAAGGTCAACGTCTCTGGCCTCATTCTCGCTGGCAGTGCCGACTTCAAAACGGAGCTCGGCCAAAGTGACATGTTCGATCAAAGGTTGGCTGCGAAGGTCATCAAGGTCGTCGATGTCAGTTATGGCGGTGAAAACGGTTTCAATCAGGTGAGCCAAGCCATCAATTTTCGCTCAGCATTTTTCTCAATTTTTGTAGGCTATCGAACTTGCGGCCGAGTCGCTCGCCAACGTCAAGTTTGTACAGGAGAAGAAGCTCATCCAGAAGTACTTCGACGAGATCAGCCAGGACACCGGGCGCTACTGCTTCGGTATTGAAGATACCTTGAAGGGGCTCGAACTCGGCGCTGTGGAGACTCTCATCGTTTGGGAGAACCTTGACATTACACGCTATATCCTTCGAAACGCTGCCGGAGGCAAGTAAACTCCATCATTTTCTTCTTTCGGCTTGGTCGAACCTAATTTTCAATCTTTTAGAGGAAATTATCATCCACGCAAACAAGGACCAAGAGAAGGACCGCGAAAAGTTCATAGACAAGTCTACTGGCACGGAGATGGAGCAAACGTCTGAGCCTTCGTCGCTCCTGGAATGGTTTGCCGAGAAGTATAAGGACTTCGGCGCCAACCTCGAGTTCGTGACCAACCGATCACAGGAGGGCGCTCAGTTCGTCAAAGGCTTCGGTGGCATCGGCGGTCTTCTGCGATACAAGGTCGACTTCAACACCCTTGGATCTGCCGACGATGACGAAGACGAGTTCTACGACTCCGATGAAGAGGGCGTCTGACGGTATTGCCGGCTCATCGGAGCCCCACCCATCAAGGTTACGCCGGGAGGGGCGGAGGGTTGGGGCAGGGAGGTTGTTGGGGAGAGCAAGGACTTTCTCACTGTGGCGGCTCCATGCGTGGTTGAGAGCGCCGGTTTGGATAAATTGAAGGGGAGTTACCGTGCATGTTGGGCCACCTGTGGAGGATTTGTGGGCGTTGGGAAGGAGGTTAGTTCTGTCATGCGTGTTATTCTGAAGATAATGCTCGCGGATGCCATTTAAAAGCGTTCAAATATTTTCAAGGTTGGTCCTCCCTTCATCTCTCCTCTGCTCTACCTCATCGTCTCTGACCTGTCGTTGATACAGAGTGATTCCGATGATCCAGTTACCCAGTCCTTGAGTTTGCATCATTTCTTCCGGACTTTATGACATGTATGTGTGCTATTGGATTGAAACCCGTTTGTTACCATTGTATCTTCTGGTTGCTCCTTGCCAGTAAAAGAACTCGAGGATTCCTTGAGCGGACCCTCAAGCTCTGCGCTCAAGACGACTGAATGTGAACGCGTAAACAACGGCAAACCCGACGCAACCCATTTTGGGCAACCCTGACGCGATCCCATCTTCGTGTTTCCAAATGCACTGCCTCGATGTACAGCTTGAACTGGCAACCTGCCTTACCTGTCCTCTGCTGAAATGGAGAGATGGGATCCAACCGATTTGTTGACCCTTTAGTGGAGCTGGGACTCCTAGGTTACGGTTACCGTGATATTCTGTTTAAATAGACTGAACTCGCTAGATGAAAATCGATCAAGTTGCTGGCCAACATGTCCACTCTCGCTCTCAATTCACTTTCTAGGTCTTCTGCTCGCAGTCCTTTGCTCTCGAAGTCGCCTCAGACTGTCGTCCCTCACTTCAAACGGCGATGTAAGTCGAAATTGGTTCTCAGAACACAAGCGAAGCTCATCGTCCTTTAGGGATGCATCAAACACTTTCCCGACAAGCTATTATGATGCCTGCTATGTCACCCTTTATGACTGTAGGAACGATTACGAACTGGAGAAAGAAGGAAGGCGAAGCCTTCGCTCGCGGGGAGGTCTTGCTTCAAATTGTTCGTCCCATTCCCAGCCATGTCAAGCCTATAACACTGAACCCATAATCACCTGGCAGGAATCAGACATTGCCACGATCGACGTCGAAGCTGAGACTGCAGGGATTCTTGGCAAGATATTGGTAGGCTCAGACTGTTGGTCCTCAGCGCACACGTAACCTACGCTCTCCGGATAGGTGCCTGATGGGTCTACAGACATTCCTGTCGAGCAAGTCATCGCTCTCGTTGTGAACAATGACCGCCAACTCGCTCCGCCGTCGCTCCACGTTCCGGGGACACCTCCCCCATACAACCCAACTCCGATACCACCGAGCCGGTCGCTCGCGTCCCCTGTCCACGCAACGTTCAATCAGCCTTTCTTATCCCCGACACTCCGTTCACCACGCCTTGGTGAGATCAGTCCCGGGTTTCAGCATCACCGCGGGATGGCGACGCAGCACGCTCGTGCGCCGAAACTCGCCATTGTCCCGCCGTCGCCGCGCATCACTGTCTCGCTGCCAATTAAATCCACTTCAAAGACCATGAACATGGACATGAGTACAAGTTCTAGCCAGGCCCGGGAGAGACCAGCGGCACCTTTGGATGGTCCAGTATGTGCTATATTGATACCTGCGAAGCTCGACTGATTGAAATGGCGGTTACATAGGTGGACGGTACTGCCATCAGACGGATGTTCATTTCGACGCTTTTGGGAGCTCCGCTTTCTGCCTTGAGTGGTAGCCAGTCTGACACCAGGGAGTATTTTGACGGCATTCTCTAGCACACCTGAATTTTCTTCGCATGCGTCGTAATATTCACCTGTATCTACCACCGTACATAGTAACATACCAAAAGTGATAGCCGTAGCCTGTAAAACAGACGCACCTGTCAAGTAACAAGAACGGTATATATAAAGACTATGATAAAACCCAAGCCTTAGTCTAAATACAAAGTTGCCGTGCAATCTCATCGTGACCTTCATAATATATCGATCATATCGGTGCACGTGATGCTAACAACATTAGACATGATTCAATCATTGAATCCATGTTGATTCAGCCTTCTTCAACTTGGACTAAAATCATTCTCGTCAAAGCACGTCTGCATACTGCTGCATCAATTAACGGCGCGGCTTGTTAAGTTCGACCAGTGCAATGGTGATGCGCATGGAGCAGTCAATTCTTCACAGTTTATTGCAATCGCTCAAACTTAAATGTCTTGCGCAGTTCGCTTCAAATTGTTTCCATGCGCGAAATGCACGTTCCTTCATTTGTGAAACTCAAAAAGCACATCTTTGTGCTAGTGTTGTCTAATGTGGCGCCAAAGCAGGCCGCATGCAAAAGATCGAGGTTGGTGTAGATAAATGTGCTTCCTCGTTTTCACTGCGATCAAATAAAACAATGGATCATTTGGCCAAGGGTAGTCCTCCAATGTCGGCACTTTATGGAGGAAGAGCAGAGGATGGAAGACCCTCGCTGTTTTCTAGCGATTTCGTCCAGACCATTTTCATAGAATACCGTTTGCTGTACAACATATCTGTACAGTAACTAAAGACGACGTTTATAACCGCACCACCCAAAAAACCTAATGAATATTCAAAAGTCATCATCTAGTGCCAGACACTAAGGTATGCATCAAGTATCCATCATGTAGAAAAATACAGACCCTTACCCGGAATTCTATGAATGCGTCAGAGCCAGATTTGGGCTTCGGCGATGGCATGAGGAACTGGAGACTGAGCAATCCATCCTCGTCAATCCGTAGAGATGTTTTAGTAGAGCTCTGTAAGGCGCGGAGCGTTCTTGAGATGTGCTGGAGTCGGTAGCTGGAGGGGCTCAAAATAATGAGAAGAGGACTTGGATTCGGGATGGCCACTTACCCGAACCGTACTGGTCTCGTACATTCAAACGTCTCCAACACATCTCTGTCGTTCGGATAATCCATCTGAATAATTAGAGTGGCTGAGCCACAGTTATAAATACTGGCAGAACGACAAGATACCTCAGTACTGCCGAACGTTCCTGCTGCCTGGATACGAAGCATTGGTTTTGAAACATCTCGAGATGAGTGTTTTGGTTTTGAGGGCGCGGTGTCCGCTGGTGCAGGATTACCGATGAAGGTGAGCTTATCGAAAGAGGGATCGAGTTCTGAGAGGGCGTCACGAAGCCAGGAGGACTGAACGACGACTGTTAGTGCAAAGAGGAACATGTTTCGAATACACAGACCTTCAGGATTATCTTGAGTACCCTATGCTAGAAGGTCAAGATGGACCACGCCAGGGGGAAAACTCGCACCTACATTTTCGAGTTATCAAAATCAAGCTCCAAATGAGGCTCCGGGTCGTATGTGGTTATTTCGCAGCTGGTCGTTGGCCCCGTTGCATCTTCGGCGCTGTACAATGGTTAACAAGATGTAGAATAAGGATTGAGTAGGCTCTCACAGAAGCAATGTTAAAGGGTTTCCAGATCCAGCATAAGTCATTCGCATTCCCGTTCCTTTCTCCGATCCACCAGTGAAGTATGAATCGATTCTCGATCCGCCACGCACTCCACGATCATCGTCCTCGTTATCTGAGTCACCAGGTTTCTTCCATTTTTTGAACTTGTTCGTGTTGCTGCTGGCATTCGGAGGTGCAGGGCCGGCAGTCCCAAAAATATTCAGGCATTCGATCAAGGTGTTGAGTGGGATTTCGAACGCAACATTGTCCACCAGATCGGCATCTTCTGAGCTTTGTGATGCCTCAATGGAAGGACTTTCTGAGTGATATGCATACTCGTCAAATATGTCAGAGAAGATGAATGCGGTTCCTTGGCGAAACGATGTAAGTGAAGCGACATGGACCCTAGATATCTGGTATTACCTAAAAGTGTACGGGCTTCCTCTACAGTGATTGTCAAACCCCTCTCTGTCACTGTGACGGTAGCCCGCTTGAAATTTCGGATCATTGAGAACGAGGTTCAATGGCAATGCAACTTACGTTTACGAAGTTGACCCCGCGCAAGAGGGCAGAAAAATAACGCACATCGTGAACAGAGGCTTTGAGGACCTAGCAGGTTTGAAAGATCATTATGGCAGACGGTAAATGTTGTATAACGAACAGGTGGAAGCTCGCCTAACGTTTGCGATATCGTTTGCGACATAGGCGTAGTCTAAGTCTGGGTTGAAGCCACGATGTCACCTTCAATTGTCACGAACACGACGCACGTGAGTGTGACTGGCGTGACGTCAGCTGAGCGCCACCGCGAACCCGCAAATGTCGGCTTCGATTCTCGAGTAGATAGAATAACAACTGTAAAATAGTGAAACCTTCGTCATTTCTACAATAGAAATAGACGAGCTTAAGCATAGACAATACCACACAACACGGTACTACGCACAAACTACGCAAGCCTGGGAGTCACTTCGGATTAGGGATTTGTCCTTCAACGGTCTAGCCTCTTCAGTCTGAAGAAGACTCGATCGGCTTCAAAATAAAAGGCTGGTCGATCTGATAACGACAGCCAGAGACATCGGTTGGATGAACGTAATCCAAATCTTCAGCCAGTGCTCCGACCTCGCAGTCTAACGAATGCCTGTGAACAGATGTGAGCACATCATACACAGATGGATAGCCACGAAGACATACATTGCCCCACAATGTCTGCGTAGTTCCATCCACGATCCGGTGAATTCTTCGCCTGTGCACCGCACGCACGAATAAACCAAGGATGAGTAACAATACGTTTCACGGAACCTGTTGACCTCGAGATGGTGCGCCCGCTGTTGGTCGTCATCGCTGAGCTTGGCGCGAGCAATCTTCACCCCCGTGTGCTCACGTGAGTCATGGATCAAACGATGAGGAACCTGGTGAAAACTCAATAGTAAGCTTAAGACGCCACAGTGCAGATATTAGCAACGTACGGTGGCTCGCCAAGTCAACAAGACCCTCTGTCCTTGGGAGTGATCGTTCAATTGGCATTGATGACATTCGAAGTAAAGTCCCCGAATTTGAACGTCCTTTCTAGAAACGCTGTGGGGATCAAACCCCGAGACCTCCAAGATGTTCCGGGCGATGTTATACGCCTCGTCACTGAAAGATATGCGCTTGCCACCCAAGTTCCAGGGTATCTCCGAGTACTTTGTACAGCCTACGGGCGGTTCCTTGTCCAACGCATAGTCGTATCTAGTTGCACAATGGTGTGTGAACACCTCCGGATAGCCGATCGCTAGATGTTGGTCAGGCGCGTAGCCCGTACCCCTGCACTTGAAAAAGGTGATGGCGAGGGAAAGCGATTCGGTGACATCTTTATCTTTTTGCACACTAGGGCAGGAAGCGACAAGCATGTCCAGAAGTTCGGCATCCTTTGCGCAGCGCCAGGTCTGAATACCATCAAGAAGAAGATCGTTCGAGAAATCGACATTCTCGCCACTTGGGGCATCTACAATACTGGCAAATGGCTCCAGAATCCAGAGATTAGGGGCAGAAGGCACGACTTGTAATCTTCGAGGTGGGAGTTGAAAACCTGCAAGGCGATTTCTCAGGTCATCCCTGCGTCGCTCCTGAGCTTCTTTGTATTGTGCCTCTAGGCGTCCCGCCTTCGCTGTTTCTAGTTTTTCAATCAAAGTGAGTTTGATATTTTTCCAAACTGAAAGATTCATGAGTAGGGGTCGAGGAGTAGAAGTAAGAACCAAGATGACTTACTACGGTCGGTCAGATCTTTAGGTTGTCTCACAGACGGCCAAAAACGAACTTCCCTTTCTCCCAGAAAATTCAATTCTTCCTCCCAACCTGAATATGACGTTCAGCAGGGCGCGAAAGTTGACACGGGATAACAGAGGCAACGCACCTAGTTCGATCAAGTTCTGTTTGATTCTAGAGAAATGTTAGGAAAGAGAAGGCGTTACAATCAAAGGAACTCACGCTTCGAAACGGCGCTCGCGAACTGCGTCAAGCTCATTTGACCGTCCGATCTTACGATTTGCGATCCATTCTTCACATGAGCGGCCGTGCTGAAGAAAGAAGGGTGAGAATGGGTCAATGTTGGAAAGTGAAAAAGATAACAACTTGTACTCGCGATCGCTTTTCCTCCCTGCGTTCTGCTACCCAGGTTGACTTCACATCATCGCCCTCCAACTTCCCATATTCTGTGCAGAGAAGATCTGCTGAACGTTTGCAGAAAAATGCACCACGGTGAATGTAGTTGTACGCTTCCTCTCCTACCACAAGGGTTGGCACTTTAGAAGGGACGTGGAAGGTGGAAATAGAGCGTACTTTTAGTCTTAAAAGATACTGAGGCAATGAGCTCCACTGGCATGTCGACCGTGACTTGGATATTTTCCCTGTCCAACGTGGTCAGCAATACAAGAAATGTACAGCGGCCATAAGTTCGACCCTAACCCGACGTTCTGCATGCACTCCTTGCAAATTCGACGCCGTTCTGACCAAATAACAGCGGTTCCTCTTCGCTCTAGGCACCACTAGGGAAACATATTCAGTGGAACATTGTTGTGCTCTCAGAGAGGACCAACATCACAAGTCAAGTCAAATATAAGCTTCGCGTACTGAGGCTCGTTGAGATCGGCAGGGCGGTCAGGAAGGTCTTCAAGATTGAGACGAGCCTGATGCCAGATGAATTCCACGTGTTTCGTCATGAGAATGCTGCGAAGGATTTTGTTCATCCGAGAAAGACGCAGAATGTCCAAAGGGTACAGATGCAGGAGAATCTGGAAGAAAATACGTGTCGACGTCGCTCAATAGGAGACCTAGAAAAAGGTCCATTCGTACCTCATACAAGATGTCAAGCGGCATGTCAACGATCATCCTCAGCTTGCCTTTCCCTCGAGGTTGGAGAACTGTCTGTCCTCCTCTGGCAGTCGTTTTTCGACGTTTTGCTTGAAGCTTGGGCTTGTATTCTTCATCCAGTTCTACCTCGATGTCTGAGTTCAAGTCATCGCTGGGCCGCTTCGAATTTGAACTTGTCTTCCGGGAGGAGCGTCTGGGGGGCATCGAGAAGGCAGTTTCAACTGTGAATATTGAGCTGTACTGTGGTCGCGGTTGTTTATATGTATCGGCTCAGCGCCGCTGTCCCGTTAAGTTCAGCGTTATTTGGCCGACATAACAACACGTGAATGTGACACACGCAATTATTCCGATTCGTACTACTTACACCCAAGTGACTCGTCAAATGACTCGAAGTGACTCGAGCGTGAGCGCGTGTTCAAATTTGAACACGTCGTAAGTACTATTCCAAGTTCTAGGTGCTAGGTCTGACGAAAGTGTGGATTATCGTGGGCTCCAGCGCTGAGACAGCCGACTTGTATGACATTGACCGTGATAAATTGACTCTCTCGTCCTAGTCGCGCGATCGATAACTTGTACAACGAACGTGATGTGTGGCGCCGGGAGACCTGGTAAGTTTTCCAATCGTAGAGTTTTGTGAATTCTCCAAGTAATAAGTATGTGGTTCCTAGGCTCTAGCGCTTCAAAGTTCAAATTCAGATTTTGTCATTGAACCTGGGTGCTTCTAAGCAAGTCTACTCCAAAACAGCATTCGCGATGGTCAAGCGTCAGGGCGTCAACACGCGATCGCAACATGTCCATGCGCAGCGAGATCCCCCACATTTTGCAAGTTTTTCAAAGGAGCACGGACCGGTCTTCCAGGCTCGTGTCGGGGAGTTGGGAATTGCGCTTCTGTAAACAGACCCACACGTAAAGTTGAAGGCCCATAGACCACAGATAGTTCGATACTTGTTGGATGAGAAATAGATGGTGATAAGTAAGTACCGTTGAACACAGCGGCCTCTAAAGTTGGATGTGCGTCTTGTAAACTTCAATTAATATAAACCGTCGAGATAATCCGTAGTGCGCTTGGGAGCAACGGGAGGAGAGGCGGGGGCTTTCGGCGTGGATGCAGCTTGCGGAAGATAATCAGCGATGATAGAGTCGAAATCAGGAGCAGCTGCAGGGCCTGTAAAAAGTGGTCAGGAACAGAACGACGGACGGACTGTCCAGGAAGACTAACCAGGCTTCGCGTTTCTCGCCGCAATCGATTTCTGGAGCATCGTTGAGACGACGAGGCGACGGATGGCAGATCCATCAAGAGGCTAAAACGTATGTTAGGATAAAGCCAACAAAATTTACGCTGTGCTGACAAGTACCTTGTGTTCTGCCTTCTTTTCGACATGAACCACCTCTATGGGATGTGCGGGAGGCTCCTTGTATGTTCCCGTCGGGCTAGACGCTTGTCCTAGGTATGACAGAACGTCGCCTTTTGTGAGCATTCCCCGAACACCAGTGCCCTTGATGTCTTCGGGACTTGTCACGTGGTTCTCTTGAAGCAGACGCAGAACGGACGGGAATATGGGTCTCGAGTGGGTAACATGGGCTGACGAGTGTGACTGCTGGGAAGGGGAAGATGACGAGGTTTCTGCGGGTGCAGGTGTTGGCGGTGCAGATGGAGGTTGCGAAGTAGAAGTCTCTGCCTTCGGTGCAGGTGCAGACTCTTCCTTGGGGGCATGAAGGTTCGAGATATCATCACCCTCCTCTGCAAGGAGTGCAATAACTTTGCCAACGGGTATATTCTTTGAACCATCAGGCAACTAATATAATTTCAGCGACACGTAGTGAACTCATTTGGACAGTGGACGCACCAGAATTTTACCCAAGACACCATCGTCTTGCGCCTCAACGTCTATCGTCGCCTTGTCGGTCTCCTACACGGAAGAAGCAGATGATTTTGTGAACAGCTTCTCGAATACAAGCAGCGAAAGCCACGTACAATTTCAAGCAGGACATCTCCTGTTGAGTAAGCCTCTCCTTCCTTCTTTTTCCAGCTGGATATGCCTCCCTCCGTCATCGTTGGTGACATGGCCGGCATCGACAGGTTCGTAATTGCATGGCGAACGCACGTCTGGTGGAGTTCTAGTGAATTTGAAAAACGTGAGTGTACGATAATTGAATACGTGGATTGCACACACGTCTTCGGCCGCTGTGGGCTGAGTACACACCCCGTCGTACCAGGCCAGTGAAGGCTCTAACAGACGCCATTCCGGACTTTTCCTGAAAGAAATTGACGAAGTGATGAAATCCTGGGGATCATGCGCATTAGTCATACACTGCCCATAATCGGCGTAGAGTGATGCGCCAAGGGCTTGCACCAGTGACCAAGCTTTCATCTCGTTGACCACAGCGGGGACCATCCCAGGCAAGCCTCCGCAGCTGCAGGGCCAACTATTTATTCCTTTCTGCCTTCCTGCTTTGCAATACTGCCATCTTGCTTTCTCGTTCGACCTCTGGCCACACACCATTTTTCATCGCTTCACTGGTGCAGGGTTTAGGCCCAAGGATTATGTTTGACCATGTAAATCGCATCGTGCAGTGGTTCCGAAGCCTCGGACAACGGCTTTTCCTTCAATTTGGACTGTGAGTGCAACCCAGAAACCTTTTCTCATCGGTCCGAAGGGTTGACGCTTCGTAGGCATTGCGCAACACACCAAATACGCATCATCCTTGTCTCCGGCGTCGTTATCACTTCCCTATTTTACCCTGCGCTCGCGATATACACGTCATCACAGCCCGAGGCTCTTTCCTTTGTGGATACCTTCATATCACGCAGCACTATCTCAGCATTCGATGCACAGAAGGACTTGGTCGACCTTTGGTCTTTCCCAGGTCTTCGGACGTACGAGGATGCTGTGTCACGCGCCAAATGTGTCTCCGGTCGCGCTCTGCGCGTTGAGCGTCTTCTCATACAAGGTTGTGAGCGCGATGATGAGGGCGCCGTTACTCGCCACACCCTGCTTTCGACCCTCGACCTTGAAAATCGTCTGGAGCCCCTCATATCAAACGGTGACAATTCCTGCCTCAAGCGCTCCGACGGGAAATGCTTTGTGCTATCCCCACTCCTATTTTGGAACCACGACCGAGATGCCCTCCATTCCGATGCCGATATCCTGGATACCCTCGGCGTGTCGAAGAATATATCCCTCGGTGGCATCATCGTCACACCTCAAATGGTTTTGGCCCGGCGAGGATCACACGAGCATCATGTAGCTGGCTCGAATTTTGACTATGCAACATTTCTAGCTGTCACGTACTTCTTTCCGGAGTCGGACTGCGAAGGTGCCTCTGAACATGCCTCTTGGTTGCAAACGGTGCACAAGGCCCTCGCACAGGATCCACAACCGGTTGTCCAAATTCAAGATCCCAATATCATAGCTGTTGAGGTAAATGCGTCTTCTGCTGTTCGCTTTCACGTCAATGACGCCTGTCCCGTGTCTATTTCTATTCCAGTACGACAAATACTTATCGAAGGCCGAAGGGTGGTCTGCATTGTCGACCTTCGTGTATCTGGCGTATATTGGATTCGTCGCTTACGTTGTGTGGTCGGTGGGAAATATGACTGCGGTCCATTCGCGCATCGGAATTACCTTTACTGCACTAGTGGAGATCACGGTGAGTACGATCACTAGTCTCAGTGTGTGCGCCCTTGTTGGTTTCAAAGTAACCATGGTGCCATGGTACGTCGCCCTCTTAAAACAATCAAGTGCCACATTCATCTTCTGTCAAGGCAATTGCTTCCAATCGTCATCGTTTTCGTCGGCGCAGAGAATATGTTCAATCTGGTATGAAAGTCTCACGGGCCTCAAAAATCATTACATTCATCTTCCCTTCTTTAGGTCGATGCTGTCGGGAAGACCCCTGTTACCCTTTCTGTGAAGCAGCGAATAGCTGAAGGACTCAGCCGCGCTGGAACCTCCAATACTTTGAAAGTCGTTACCTACATCATCATTCTGGGAATCATCGCCTTCTTTTCTGTGGGCGCTATACGACAATTTTGCTCGTTTGCAATCGTTGTATTGGTCGCCCATTGGTTTCTAGCGCACACATTTTTCGTCGCTGTATTGTCTATTGATATTCAACGACTAGAGGTAACTGGCAATTTCACTCTCTGGGCTTAACTCTTACGTCCCTTCAACGTAGCTGGATGAGCTCCTGCGACATGATTCATCGTCGTTGGCACCTGCTATCCAACTGCTTTCCAAGAGGGACACGCCACCAAAACCCCGCTCGGTGTTGCAAAAACTTATCTTCTCTGTTCAAAAACTATTGAAAGGCCGTGCGGCGACTAATCTCAGTCTTCTTTTGGTTCGTTTGATTTCTTTTTTTCTGGACGGACAGACATTTATGATCGCGATAGCTTCTAGCAATCACAGCAACGCTTTACTACACGACATATACCTCGACGTCAAATCATGATCAGGCCAGCCTTTCGAATCATTTCCCTCGGCCCCCCACGAAAATCATAGAGTCCAGTTCGAACAA
Source organism: Asterophora parasitica (assembly GCA_018282005.1). NCBI lineage: Eukaryota > Fungi > Basidiomycota > Agaricomycetes > Agaricales > Lyophyllaceae > Asterophora > Asterophora parasitica. The sequence continues at coordinate 29,709 of JABCKV010000188.1, forward strand.
AAAGCCCGCCGCCTGGTATATCTGGAAGACCCTCAACCCAATTTTGACCCCACTTCTTCACCTCCGCGTCGAAGTCCCCAATATCGTCACGTTCAGAGACCCAGATCCCATGGCATTCGCCCATCAAAAAAGACCCCGACCGCGCTACTCTATGCGAACGTTCCGGTTCGCCCTTTGGTTGCTCAAGATCGTGGTCATGCCCATTGCGGCGACTATCAGTGCACTGTATGGCCTTCTTTTGTACCTGCTCAAGAACGCCGAACTTTTAGAGGCCCAGCGGAATCGTGCCGAGTCTGATGCTCCCGAGGAGGATTTGAAATCCCTCGAGAGCCAGGTCTCGTTCTCAACTCTTCCACGCGCATTGACCAGTGACGTCGAACTCCTCGCCGCAAGCAAGGACGGTAAGGTGGTTGCCTCTGTTGGCCTTCACAACGAGATTATCATCTGGCGCGTCCATAAAAAGACTCATCTTGCTATTGATGCCGGCCAGGTCCTTCTCCGCACCGCCAGTACATCTTCTGCGGTGTCCACACTGACAACTGTAGCCATTGACAATAGCGGTCGCCACTGTGCAGTGGGCACTGGGTCGGGGATAATCGCTGTGTGGGCGCTCGAGGGGGAATCCGCTCAATCGCTACCTCTCCTCTCCCTCGACAATATCTCTGCTGCTGTGACAGACATCCAATTCGCCACGGCGCCAGTGACCGGCCTCGCCCTGCTGGCCACCTACGAGAACGGCGTCGCTGCAAAGTGGCCATTGGAGAGAGGTCTGACGGCCGCTTACTTCGCCTCCTCACGCCAGGTTCCCATCGTCAAATGCTCCTTGGTCCGCATACACCCTATGGACCGCTTTTTCGTTGCCTTCAGCCTACAAGACGGGACGTTAGAGATTTTGGACACGCACGACGGGGACCCATTGCTCCTGAACGATTTTTGCGTCCAAGCTGGAGATGCTACCAACACCGCATCCAGAGTCCACGCGTGCCAGACTGAGCTCGGCGGTAGCACTCGCTTGATTATCGCCGTTGCGACAGATGCCGGACTTCTCACCTTGTGGGACGGCTCGACGGGTGAATGCATCTCTGTCTTCGACGAGGTTTACGGGCGCATCAACCACCTGCAGGTCACCCCTGTCTCCTGTGAGATGTGTCATTTCTGCGGCCAGCTTCCATTAGAGAGCGTCTCTATCGCGTTTTCGGTGGACCACGTCGTGCGATTATTCAGGCTATACGTCGATGACGAGACCCGACGGTGTTCATGCTCCAGGCATCGATTGCGCAATGTATCGTCCCGGGACAATCTTGGGAGGCGCTCACGCAGCAACAGCACAACATCGCAGACAGGTGGGACTGTGTCTCCTTCAATACCGCGCGCAAGGCTAGCAACAACCTTTGAGGCCTCGGCATTCCCTGTCTCGGGACATGGTGTTCACTCCAGAAAAGCATCGGACAGAGACCCTGGTCGACGTTCATTCGATAATACCCTGACCGTGCCCTTCCCCAGTGACGATTATGATTGTGACCCGCGAGCGCTGTTAAACTCATCATCGTTCTGGCGCGATGCTGTCCTTGTCCGAGTGATGGACATCACTTGCGAACGAGGGGGTTGGGGAGTCAATGGAAGGCGGTTGTTCGGCGTTAGGAGGAAGCCACGGTCGCAAGGTAGTACGAAGGGCGGGACGCAAGCACTGTTGAAGCCCAGCTGTACGCAAGGGCTTACTACAGCAACGCTCGAGCGGTGGGAGCTGTGGACATTCGATCCAGCTATATCACGCCTACAGAGCTCGTTGTTGGCTGCTCTAACGATTCAGTCTGATCCCAGTCCCAAGTCTTCGCGATCCTCATCCACAAGCTCATTGAGCGACGGCATCCCTCGCTTGCCCTTCACTCGGGTATCGCCTCTTCTCACTACTCCAACACATGCCTTTGCTGGCTTTGGCAACACAGTTGGCATCTTTAAGATCTACTCTCCGTGATCTGTATAAAAGTCACAGTCCTAGCCATCAGCTGTATTCCCCTTCTTGTATTATCGTATGGATCTCTTTTCCTTATTCTATGAAGACCGTAGTGAAACTTCCAATACCGTTTTTTTACATGTTATCACATACCTGGATTGATGGACAACGGATTTGATACCAATGTATTTCACTAGCTGCTTTGAATATCCATACCTTCAAATGCTTGCATGCGTAACTTCGAAAGCAGAGCCTCTTGAAGCCTGAGCGCGCTAATAAAATGGAGCCAAGATTGGGGCTTGGAAGTCTGTAGCGCTGCAGCCTGCAGGTGGATCCTGAACACGGGCCCGGCGATCAGACGGTGGTCATCACTTCAAAGCTCACTTCAGCGCCTTTCCTCCTTCCCGCCACCACCTTTCCACAATCTTCTTGCAAAGCTTTAGCCTTCAAGCTTCAAGCTCAACAGGCTTCTGCTATCGTTACACGAAAACCTCTAGGCGACTTACTCGGCGCTCGTTTCATGGAGGCCCTGAAATCGATCGTCATCATAATGCTATTGCGAGCTGAGCCACTGAGTTCTACAGCGAGAGTCCTTGATAGACTGCATGGAAATCCCTTTGGTCAAAATGAGATGGCGGGGTACTGGGCTTAACCGCCGGAGAACATCGACTGGCTAGATTACGTCAAGGCTCGAACGATGCGAAAACTAAACTGGCCAGAATTCATATCCACGGAGAAAGGCTACGAGTAAATTTGCACCAACACTTGTGTACTGTGCACGTACTTGTCACATCGAATCGTTTTCTCTTATCTGTATTCTTTTTTCGAACCGCAATGTGGTGTATCTCTTCCTACCGGCGTGCCCAGAACATCTTCCCGGCTTTCCCTAAAGGACAGTGCGACAGACAAAATAGATAATGACGTATTGTACTCTGGTTCTATTGTACTCTGGTTGTGGTGATGTGCTACTTTCCGTGCAGATTTCTCCAGTTCCGAGCATGCGATTCGTGTTTGAACCAGCGGTCCGATCTTTGACTATAAAAGGCTTTTCGGCATATCTCAATCCTTGGTTTACCCCCTTGCTTCTATATATCTATCCATATCACCCTCTTTCACGCCTCCTTCCTTGGATCGCTTCCCTTCTTTTCCAATGCTGTTCGGCAAAGCTCCTCGTACTCTTCTGTATGTATCTGAGACTCTCCGTCGTCGATAATCGGAGGCTGACCTTCAGTACTTTTCTAGAGGGCCGCTCCAAGAGGCCTAGCAGTTCTCCCATCGACCAGCGCTGGGACTCCAGCGGGTGTCGATAAGCCAACCAAGTCCTCTCCGCGTCGCCAAATCCGGCGTACGAGGTGGGACGAGCCGTGCCAAAGTTGGTGCCTCGCCATCTTCGCCGACATCTCCACGGACGATCATCTCGTCTGCCACCCTCCTACCGCGAAGCCACGAGGCGTACGGGCCTGAGGTTTGGACGCGCAAGGCTATACCGTCACGAAATCCCGAGACGCCCTCCACCGCCAAGAGGACCTCCAGAAGCCAGCGGCTCCGGCGCCTCCCAGAGCGCATGTTCAGGCCAACTCCGCGCGCGCGACTCCTTCTCGAAAGAGGGCAGCGTCCTTTCCCAAGGACTCGGTGGTGACCCCTCCAGTGTCAGCCAGCGCCCTTCGCCTGCGTCCTGGAAGGGCTGGTGTGCCTCCTGGACATATGTCCGCTGTCCATCATAGGCCCAGCAACTCTGGTTCTGTCAAGAAAGGTTCACCATCGCCGCCTTTGGACGCTGCCGCCACCACTCAACTTCGACCTGGGAGGGAACGTGTTATCCACATAGCTCCAGTAACCCTCCCGGCGGCCAAAGCATCATCCACTCCACAACTGTTCAGCCAAGAGACGCGCATTGCGCTGCGGTCTAGAGTTCGCGGCCCTGCGCGCCCCCGCGTGCCCCATGGCGAAGTCTCGATGATGCCGGCCATCATCGTGAGACCCGCCTCCGAGCACTTTTCCATCGGTGCATGGCCGTCGCCCACTCACAGCGAAGCCTCAACAACCGAGGAGGCGGACCCCGTTACTTTGTCGCCCGACTGGCAGCCGAGGCTGGCGCACCTCAAGGAGGCCAAGACGGGTATCTCGGTGAGGAAACCTTTGCGCGAGCGCACCAACAACTTCAAGGCTCCCTGGCGTGGCACGTCGGCAACCGTCGACCTTCCGACATAACCCGGGAAAAAGGCAACGACGCGATCAACGAGGGAGCAGGCCTCCTCGAGCAGCAAGACGGAGAAGGAGAACGCGCCGGTTCCTCGGGGTCGGAGGCGCGCCAACACGACATTGCAGAGGCCCAAATCCGACAACCGGGACGTCCGTGTCCCCCAGGTGAATTCTACTAGTGACTCGGAAAAGGCACCCGCTCGGACCACCGTGGCTGATACACCGGCCTCTGTCAAGGACCCATACCCCGCGTCGC
>JABCKV010000189.1:0-33902 GCA_018282005.1 Asterophora parasitica
TCATATTTAAATTTCTTTTTTTCATTCTTTTTCTGCCACTTTGATTTCCTTTGATCAACATTACATCCCGATGGACACCATGTCATTCTAACTTCTCCAGTAACCCAATCAATATCTGGATTGTGATACTGCAACCACATAAACCCAACAATCAATGGGGTTTTGCCAAGATCACAGACCTCCACTGATATAATGGTGTCGAATATATGAGATGCCCCAACCACAGACCTATAGGGTTCCTCGTGGGGACGCCCTCAGCTCGGCAGGCCTGGACGGTGGCATGACCCTTTGCTTTGGCCTGTTTCTCCAGCTTGAGGTCCTCTTGGCACATGTTGCATTGGGACAGGCAGTGTATCATCTTCACCAAGTTAGTTGTCCAGTCGATCTCCGGGTTGTGCTCTTTAAGCCAGGTATACCCAAGGATCATGTCCTGCTTGCCCAGGCTGGTGACTGCAAAGAGGGCCCACTTGGTGTGTCCATTGTAGCATAGCACTGCCTCAACCACATTCTTTACAGTGCCAGCCTTGTTAGTGGTGCCATCAAAGTTGTAGACTGGGATTGCTCAATGGAGGGAACATGTGGTGAGCCAGTGCCGCTTGACGAAACTGGTGTCCAGGAAGTAGCCTGTGGTGCCACTGTCCACCAGTGCCTGCATGGAGAACACCTCCTGCATGTTAGTGGTCTTGAGTTCTACTTTTAGCTGGAGGGATTGCTTGGGTGTGGCGGCAACCACAAGCCATCAAGGGAGGCATTTTTCCCAGCAGGGGAGGCCTTGTCACAAGTCGGGGGCAGATAATGCTAGAATCTCAGGGGAAGGGATTTGTATATCAGGGTTGGTTGGTTTGCTTGTAGAGGTAGTGGCAATGGTGAATGAATTATCAGGTTCTACAGATAGTGGGGCAAATTGATTGCAACTAGACAATGCGGGTGTATGGATCACCCATTGTGCGACTAAAAATCCTCTCCCTGTGACAGCTTGGCATGCTCCTTGTCCTTGGGAGGGGAGGGTATGGACTCAGCTGGTTACACATCTTGGCAGGCAAGCAGTTGCATGATGAATTTGTCCAAGATGTGGTGCATGTCCCAGTGGAGGGGGCAGTCTCATGCAAAGTGTCCTTTCTTCTGGCACCACTGGCAGATGTCTTCCATGGTAGCCACATGCATCTGCGAGGCATCAATGTCCATGGGAATGCCCATGGGCAGGGAATGTGGGGCTGGGGGAGGTGCTGCAGCCAGGGGTGGCACATGCAATGGCGGTTGTGGTGCAGCATGGGACATGGTGAACAAGGGGATGGGGGGATGCCACCAAAGTGGGGGAGCTGGGGCAACTCCACCACATGCTGGTCTGGCAGGTGCCAGAGCCACATGGTGGGCAAAGTCATCCTCTGAGCAAAGGAGGAAGTCCTGGGATCTGGCAGCCTCAAACCACTCATCTGCCTTCATGTCATCAGGGTGACCCATAGTAATGGTTCTGAGGTGTTGATTGAGGTGGGGGTCCATTCCCCATCAGAACTTCATGATGAGGTGACATCTGTACAAGTACTGGGATTGATTCCAGAGCAACTTGAATGAGTCAATGTACATGTTAATGCTGTGACCATTCTGGTAATAGGCAGACAACTCGAGGACCAGCAAGGCATTAACAACTTTGTTTGGGTTATAGAACTCATCTGTGAGGATAGAGACAAACTGGTCCCAGTCCTGAAAGAGTTTCCTTGCACCACCAAACTGGAATACATATGCCACAAACTTGGCCACCTGACCTTGCTGCATAAAGGTCAGTGCCCAGGAGATGGTGATGTAGTCATTGGAAAACTGCTCAGAACAGAGGCCCACATAGAGATTGCAGGCATTGATGAAGTCATGACCTATACTGCAAGCTCCATAATAGATGGGGGGAAGGGAGGGGCAGAGACAAGAAATGACAGTGGGACAAAGTTGGGCCTCAGTTTCTGCCTTTGCATCAGCAGCAGCCTGCACCTTATAAGCCTTGAGGAAGGCAGGGAGGTTGGCCAAATCTGTGGGAAGGGGTATCACAGTAGTGGCAGCCTGCACCATGCTTGGGGCAACCTGCACCACAGCGGGGATGGCAGGAGTCAAAGCCATCAGGAGTGTCAAGTCGATGAGGGCCAGGATGTGCATGAGAGCAGCAACAGTAGTTTGGCTAGTAGAGAGGAGAGTTGACATCGAGGATTCCAGGGACATGAGCTGTTCCTCAGGTGTGGGCAGAGGCAGTGGCATAACAGGAAATTTGGCATCAGACATCTCGAGGCAGGAGCAAGTTGATGAGTGAGTGGGCAGGACACAGATGGGAGGGGGTTGCTTGCAGGGGGCAGTTGTGTGCACCAGGCTCGTGGACAGAGTCAGGCCTTAGGGAGAGACTTATTATGCTATAAGGGCAACTTCCAAGCAGAGCAGGTCATGCTAGCAGAAGGGAATCCAAAGTTTATTAATCAAATGTGTAGTACAATAAAATATGGCTAGAGCACACCTAGCAGAAGGGAATCCAAAGATAATAAATCTGAGGACCCTTCTGCTGAGATTGCAGGTAGTTATTGATGTGCTATACAGTTGATGATGTAAAAATAATGCACCTGAATGATGGAAGCATCAAAAATGTCTGTAGGATGATTGAAGTCCAGGGAAGTCAGGGATCTGTGATCAAGTCAGGGAACCTGAGTTAGGCTCAGGGCTTCAGGCATCTGGACCTCTAACCCTAGCTTAACTGAATATGGGCACTGTGATCCAGCACATGTGAGGGCATGCATGCTGGCTACAGTGGGTGTGGATGGGTCAAAATGGTGTTCCCCTGACAGAAACAGGGTGCTATGAAGACTGATGACTTCATGGTCAAATTTGAAGCATTGGTTACCAAGTCTGGTATCACCAATCTCCAGGCAATTGACCTCCTGGAACAAAACATCAATACAGAGATCATCCAGGCACTCTTCTACCAGGGCAAGCAAAAGATGGTGTTAGCAGAAGCCACAGAGGAGATATTCCAGATTGGTTGTGCCATGGAGATGTATCGCTTCATGAAAGGAAACCAGAGAGCCTCAGGATCATCTGGATGGACAAGCTGTACTGGTGCAGGGGGTCACCAGCAATCTGCAGGCAGTTCCAATCAGGCAAGGGCACCTGCAGCTACTACCCAATATGCTCCAATGGATGTGGATGCAACATGCACCAAGACCAAGGTGCAGTGTTTCAAGTGCAAGGGTTATGGGCACTTCACCTGTGACTGCAAGCAAAAGATGGACATCTACTCCATGGATCATGAGGAGTTGTGGAAGGCCTTCTATGATGAGTTTGAGGAGGAGAAGAAGGCAGAGTCAAAAGAGTAAGGAGCTCAAGACTGTGTATTGGGTCTCCTAACAAATTTGATGGTTTGCTGGTGGAATACTATAATGACAATCTATGTACTTCTGATGGGGCAGCTCAAGAAGAGCATGGTGGGCAGGCTCCCATGCTTAATTCCCCAAATAAATTATCATTACCACTAAAAACTGAACTCCCAGATAAATTATTAATCCAATCTGCAAAGCTGGCTCAAGAAATCAAACTTCCAGTAACACTTCGCAATCTCCATGACAATCAGGAGTTGGAAGTAGAAGCACTATTGGACTCAGGTGCTACTGGAATGTTTATCAACAAGAGGACTGTAGAACTGAATGGTATTCCTACTCAGAAGCTGGCAAAACCAATTCCAGTCTACAATGTTGATGGCACAGAGAACAGCTCAGGAAGGATTGAGGAGGAAGTCAAAATGTGGATGTATTTTTGAGATCACAAGGAATGAGTAGTCCTCATATTGTCAACGATAATCATTATTGTTTTTGCCATGGCCTCGAATCAGTTCCAAGGACTTGGATTCCTTGTGCATATTCACTCTCCTTGCTTCAGAAGCCTGATACAGAGTATAGATAATCTCAGTGGTTTGTAATGGTCCTGTACAGAATTACTGGTGCTTTGTTTTCATATTGCACGTCCTTGATGGCTGCATCTCCTTTGGCGGCATTTGCTGCAGTGGCAGGTTATCAGGTCGTCATGTTCATTGTGAGTATTACTCGATAATCCACTCAATTGAATAACCATTAACACATGTATTCAGTTATACCTGTCTGGGTATCTTCTGACATTGACGTACGGTAAAACATCCGGCGCTGCTCCTCACATCATCACCATCATCCATTTCACTCTGTCTTTGGCATCACCGGTGGCCAGCGTGGTGAGTGGAACGTCAACTTATTTTTGTGTTGGCGGGGTGAGCTCATACTTCATCTTCAGACGCGCGCCGCTCTCGTTTCTGTCAACTTATTCTCCCTTCTTTGCGATGGAACTACTCCTGTGACCTCCTCCTCGATGGGCCAGATTATTAGATTCGGCGGTCCCATCGTCTATCTGATAGTTTACTCCTTTGTTCTTCTCGGGATACTAGTCTGGGTCGATTCTGGCTCACTTCTACCTCGCCGAGTTCGAAGTGTCAAGAAACAGGCACCAGAGGACCATGAATCTAGTCGACCAGCGCCACAGGATGTCCTCGAGGAAGTCAATGCCGCATTGGAATCCCAGGACCTCCTCCGTGTCCTCAGTGTTTCCAAAACTTACAACGGAAACAAGGTTGTCGATGGCGTTAGCCTTGGGGTGTCTCAAGACACTGTCTTCGCTCTCTTAGGACCCAATGGAGCAGGAAAAACGACTACATTTAACATGATCCATAAGTTCTGTGGGAGTTCCATGTCGTACTGATGTCTCTAACTCTTCAACAGGCGGTGATGTGATTCCAGACACAGGTGATATACTTATTGCTGGAACCTCCGCAGTCAATCATCCCCGAAAGGCGCGGCTGTTTCTCGGAGTGTGCCCTCCATTCACAGCAATCGATTCCCAGCTAACCGTTCGGGAGCACCTTCTCGTCTGTGGACGACTGAAGGGGCTGAAATCGGGTCCTGAACTCCTCGAGAACGTTGCAGCGATCTTTCGTGGCACATCCCTGGTCACGTACGCCGATTGATTGGCCAGTAAACTCTCTGGGGGAAATCAGAGGAAACTTTCACTGGCGATTGCCTTGATGGGTGCGCCTTGATCCATATCGTTCACTCAACAACTGTCCGCTAATCTCCTTGAGCAGGAAACCCAGCAGTCGTTCTCATTGATGAATTTTCGACTGGCATTGACGCGAAGATGAAGCGAGATATGTGGCAGACGCTCAGGAATGTAGCCATCGGAAAGGCGGTCGTTATTACAACGCGTAGGATATTCTCCTTCACTCTAATCGACAAACAACTCAGATGCGAGTGAACAGATTCCATGGAGGAGGCGTCAGCCCTTGCCAATAGAGTAGGGATTCTCGCCAAGCAGCTTCTAGGTAAACTGATACCTGGTGCTTGCGAGAAATTTCTAACGCTTTGCTCTTTGTACAGCTATTGGTACCACAGAATCGCTGTCTGCCGGATACGCCACCTACGAGGTCCATTTTTCTTGTCGCACACGCGACGAAGTGCTTAAAGCACAAACGCTGATGGCCAAGATTCCTGGATCTCGCATGGCAGACGATGTGGCGACGAGGTTTGAGGTTCCCATCGAAGAGGGTGGCATAACGCTGGCTCAATTGTTCACCCTATTATCGACGGAGGGTGATTTCTCGGAATACATGGTAGAGAAGGCATTGTTAGAGAGTGTGTTCTTAAAGGTGATTAGAGGGAATAACGTTCGAGAGGAGGATAACATCCTTGTTCACGGTAAACGCTCTTGGAAGCGGTTATGGCTTCGTTAAAGGATCTTTATGGATAACATAGGACACTTGGAATTATTAGATGCCTCTGTATTTAACGGTAACATCCCTGTAGCATCATTTCCTTCTCAGATTGCAGTAACCCTCGAAGGTTGATCGGCGCGTCCCCCTACACCGTAACGGTCTCGTACTGCTTGAGGCCCTCAGCGTAGACTGCCCATCTGCCTTCGTTCCATGACAAGATGTCCGTGTATTCTGCGCTATCCTCCCCAAAGATAGTTCTATACCAATAGAGCCTCGCTCCAACGTCGAAGTCGATGAAAGACGGGGTCTTGCCGAGGAAGTACGGTCCCTCTCCACCTCGCAGCCATTTATCGACATCGTTAAACCGAGCTTTCACCTTCGCCCACTCCACGTCGCGCTCAGGCCCTGTGGGCGTCAGTTCCTCCAATGTCTTCCCAAAGAGGGGCTCCCGGTGCCTGCGGAAGTAACCTTCGCTTGCGGAGCTCAAAATGCGGTGGGTCGCGGGTATGGCAAACTGCAGGCCAGGCCCACCACCAGGAAGGAATGCGTTGGTGGCGGCGCGTTGAAGAGCATGGGTGTCCCCGGGGAGCAGCTTCGGGGTATCGGGGTAAGTCTTATCGAGGTATTCGGCGATGAGAATAGATTCGGAGACGGCAGTGTTAGTGGAGGGATCGTAAATGGCGGGGAGGGTATAGAAGGGGGCGCCGTCGGGCTTCTCATTTGTGGGGGGAGCGCCGATTTTTTTGGACACTTTCTCAATGTCAGGATACTCGACCCAAACGGTTTTATAGGGGATTCCCTTGAAGTTTAGGGCATATCTGTAATGTGCGGATTAGTTCCTGCACGACGAGAATGTGGTAGAGATTCTCACCGAATCTTCCAGGTGTTGGGCGACCAGGCTTGGCCTGGGGTCTTGGATGGGATATCGTAGAAGGTGATAACGCTCGACATTGAGTATTGACTGTTGGGAGCTACGATAGGTACCTTCAACGCGTTTACCTTCAACTTTCATAGCACGGATGGTCAATCTTGGTCAATCATTTAGTTTACTTTCTCCAAGGGTCCCTTGGCAGGATGGTGGGGGTTTCAATCGGAGCTTAAATACCCGGAGAGTGAAATGTGAGAGGCCTACAAGGATCGTCATGGATCACAAGAGCTCCCTCATACTTTTGTCGCTAGCGCTCAGCCCTACTAGTTCCGTGACCGGCAAGGGCGATGTCTCGATGGACTTGGTTTCCGGTCAACTTCAGCATGCGGTCTTTTCTGGCACCATGACGCAACAATTTTACTCTCCGTTCTCGTATGCGCTGCAATTCGAAGGTCAATCTGCCCATTACGTGCCAGATCAGGTCACTGAATACGTGTCCTGTGTCTTCATCGGTCAAGGTTGACATGGTGAGTGTCCGTTACTTGGATTTACGTCAAAGTCAAGAGCTGAAATCTATAGAAAAGTTGCCTACGAACCATTGAAGGACTGAAAGCCACTGTAGGCAATGCGGCCCTTCAAATGCTCCGCAAACTGCACTACACACTAGTAGGCATGTCCTTGAGATGGACGCGTGAGTGGCTTACCTCACTGCTCCCGGTATAGCGTGCTCTTTTGGGTTTACGGAACGTCGCTGGGATGCGTTGGCGTTGCTTGACGACGTTCAAGTGCGTATAAATCTTGACTCTGTTCACGGTCTCGAACTGGGACATCAGCGACTGTGCCCCGTGCTTTAGTGAAGACACAGGAAACGTGGAGGGGACCGGCAACGCGCGTCTGAACGGAGACGATGCCATTTAAGCGGGGTCAAGCAACAAGTGAATTCGGCAGACTGAGACTGTCCAAACAAGCGCGAGCTCCTCGCTAGGATTGGGATCACGCTGTCTGGTCTTGCCTAGTCTTCGCCGCGTTTGCAGGTTTATCGTCACCACAATCGGTCCAATGGACGGTAGTACTAATGTTGAATCCGCATAACTTCGTGCATTTTACGGTGACAACGATTAATTTCGGACTCAAAAAAAAAAATTAAGACTACATGCAACCGTCGCCACTAACGGCAGAACCTCAAAGTAGTGGCCGTCAGGGCGCCCTACCGTGCGCAGTGAGTCGCGACGCGCCGAACTTCGTCGCACAAGTACGAGTATTCATGTCACGTGACTTGCCGAGTATCTACCCTCCTGACGACAGGGCCCAGGAGAACGCAGACGCCAGAACGGATATCCTAAGCCCGCGCAGGTTCAAGGCAGTTCCGCGTCTGCCTTTGGGAGACTACGATCATTATCCTATCCTGCCATATTTGTCAGAGAGCACGAGGGTCGGCGCCAGTTCTTCGTGGTCGCAACCAGAAGATAAGCCCCGCGGATCTAGGTCTTTACCAGCGATGGTTTATCGTTTCATTGGCACTGCGCAGAGAGACGCCTGATAATCGCCACTGGTTCTTGCGGAAGCATGGTTATCGAAGGTGATAAGATTAGATCTAGAGAAACACGGGCTCGCCTGTTCCTCCGTTCTGTCGGACATCTATGTATGTACCTGCGCAAATTGTTCGCAGTAAACGCTTTTGCAAACGATTCTGGCTTCGTTACATGGATGAAGTAGGGTGGAAACCTCTGTACCATCCCCTGTAGCATGTCGTATTAGTATTGCAATGAACCATGGTGACTTTCAAAACATTTATTGAAAGTTGAGCTTCCATCGGCTCCGACGTCCCCCTTATACCGTAACGGTCTCGTACTGCTTGAGACCCTCCGTGTAAACCGCCCACCTTCCCTCGTTCCACGACAGAATGTCCTTGTACTCCGCGCTATCCTCTCCAAAGATAGCTCTGAACCAGAAGAGCCTCGCTCCAACGACGAAGTCGATGAAAGACGGAGTCTTGCCGAGGAAGTACGGTCCCTCACCAGCCTGCAGCCATTCGTCTACAACGTTGAACCCAGCCTTCACCTTCGCCCACTCCACGTCGCGCTCAGGCCCTGTGGGCGTCAGGTCCTCCAATGTCTTCCCGAAAAGTGGCTCTCTGTTGATGCGGAAGTAGTGCTCGCTTCCGGCGTTCAGGATGCGATGGGTTGCGGGCATCGCGAATTGCAGGGCAGGCCCACCAGTAGGAAGGTATGCGTTGATGGCGGCGTGCTGAAGAGCATGGGTGCCCCCGGGCAGAAGCTTCGGGGCATCGGGGTAGGTCTTGTCCAGGTACTCGGCGATGCGGATGGACTCAGAGACGGCGGTGTTGGTGGAGGGGTCGAAAATGGCAGGGAGGGTGTAGAAGGGAGAGCCGTCAGGCTTCGTGCCTGTGGGGGGGGCGCCAATTTTCTTCGACACTTCCTCAATGTCAGGATACTCGACCCAAACGGTCTTGTAGGGGAGTCCCTTGAAGTTTAGGGCATATCTTTGAGGATGCGGATTAGCTCTTGCATGACCAGGGGTATTGTATAGAGATACTCACCGACCCTTCCAGGTGTTGGGCGACCAAGCTACGCCTGGGACCTTGGACGGGATATCGTAGAAGGTGATAACGTTCGACATTGGGAATGATGCAGCGCTGTTGGGAGTTACTGATCCTCCAACAAGAGTCTGCCTTTAAATACCCTGAGTGGCCATAGCACGAAAGTCCAATCCTGCCATATTTGTCAGAAAGCACGAGGGTCTGCGCCAGTTCTCTCCGTGGGCGCCATCGAGAGCCAGAAGATAAGTCGCATCCGCGGATCTAGGTCGTCCCTACCAGCGGCGATTAAACGATCCACTTCAAGTACGCCTGATGACCATTTCTTGCAGAGACCGGTTAACCTTCAACCACACATTCAGTTTGGTGCAAGTAAACACCACCGAATTACCTTCACCGTTGCGCCGCCCATAACAGAGAGGCTGCCTTAAGGCAATTCTTTCCAATGCAGACTTCTCGAGTAGCGCTCCAGTAGTTGACATCCGTCGATCGATAAGATTGATGACAACTCGGAACACCCACCGCAGTCTCCGTTCTTGATATGGAGTTGTGGAGGGGCCACAAAGCATCTTCTTCTCGCCGAGTTGAGCCTATCGAGGGATAACACCGTCACGCGCTGCACAGATGTCCTGAATCCATTCTGAATCCGTTGCTTCTAAGTAGCAGGTATTTACAGATCTATGAGCCTGTAACGTTGCCCTGCATTGCACCGATTGCACCGCTCACCAAATTTGCAAATGACCCAAATGTTCCGAAAACTATGAACGGAACGAGAGCATCATAATGACGTGATTCCTCCAGAACTTTCATTCGTGTTTTCCATTGGCTGCAAGCTCCTTCTTCGCCTGTACAGCAACGCTATTGAGATACTTGTGGATCTTTGGCACGGCAAGCCCAGCCACAATACAGGCAACCGCAATGAAGCCCAAGACAGGGAGTACGGAGGGTGGCAAGACACGAAAGTACAGTGGCTCAAGGGTGATGATGAAAGGGACGGGCACGGGCTTGGAGCCATCGGAAGAGGAGGAGCGAGGAGTGAGAACACCTGTGTCGACAAGACGAATACGCGCGTAGCGATATCGCCTGCGACTGTTGCTTTCCGTTGGCAGGTGTCTATGTTGTGCTGGGTCGACACCGAAGTGATTCAAGAGGGCCTGAGGATCGTAAAGTTGTATTGAGAAGTCGGCCGGGTACTATAAGACGCGTGAAACGCGAGCTATGGGTCTGCACAAGAATGAGGGAGGTGACTGACGCACTGAAGCAGGCCATGAAAGCCTCAGAGTGAAACTCGAGTATGTGCTCCAGTCTCGCCTCAGGTCGAGCAGTATCCAAAGCTCATGTGGGCACGGATCCAAAGCGTCGGGAGTCTTGTCTTCACAAACCTCCTTCAATGGTGTTGCATAGGCAGCAGGACGAATATCCCATTCCAAGTCATTGTGGGTATAATTCAACCGGGGCCTGCCCGAAGTGTCAACCGGAATGTACATGGTCGGGATGTCTCTACTCACCACTGATTCGTGAATGGAAAGTCCACCTCGCGGGCCTCGGAGACGCGAAAGTTGACGATCTCTGTATTCGCGAAGACGTGAAGAGCAAAACAGAGCAAGAATAAACCCAGGCCTAACATGGGGGTTCGGGACAGGTTTGGCCTTCGTCGCGGTTTCCACTGGCAAGCGACCTCTTCACGCAATCACTGAGTCAGCGACCTCAAACGTATAGAAGTGTAGCTCGAGCCCACAGTGTGAAAAAATGTTAGAATGTCTACAGAAAGTGTGCATATGTGCCTAATGTACCAGAGAGTTGCAATGATCTTGACGAGGGATAGAAGAATTATTATGCTGAACGGAGGTATAGACAAATGATAAGTAGCGTTCATGGTGAAGAGATAAATGTAGGCTAGCGAACTCGGGGGTTATTGCTTGAAACGGACGGTCTGAGAGCGTAATGGTCAGGAAATTGCACGACAGAAGAAGTCGGATAAATTCAAACCTTCAGTGCGTTCTTGGCCTTGATCCTTTTCTCGATGTGATGGACCAGGCTCTTGATGTCGGACCACATAAACATGGGGATGATCACGGCCATGACGGGGAGAGCGATCTTCCAGAAGCTACAGGCAAGTCAATACACCAGTACTGAGGCCTGAATGCCTAGGCAATTACTCACAAGAGGTCCGAGTTCTTATTTACCGACCACATGGGCGTGAAGTTCATGCCCTACAAGCGAAAGCCATGTAAGAGCATGGTCAAATGATTCATACGGGGCAAGACGTACGAAGTAACCAGTCAAAAGCGTCATCGGGAGAAAGATTATGGTCGCTAACGTTAGTCGGCGCCTGTGAGATTGAAAGGGCCTTGAGCTGAACATAATTCTTGAGAGCAAAGTGTAGACTTACATGACCTGGTTCATTTCATACGATGCAAGCTGAAGGACGCATGGTTGGCTTGACAAAATACGCGTTATGATAGACTCGTATGACTTACGTTGAATGTATAGGCAATAAGATTCTCTGCGATTCCTGCAAACATCTCAAGGCTCGACAAGATATACGACATGTGGTCGAAAACATCCGCCTATCGGTCTCGTTTAGTAAAGTTACCATAACTTTTTTTTCGCAAACCGACCAGGTAAATTTTCGAGTTGTGGCTCATAAAGCCAACGACCTTTGTGTTGACATTCGCAGGATCAGACATATCGATGAGGGCTGCACAGCGGTCCAGATCGTATCTCCTGAGCCCATATATCAGGGTCTTGATCGGCTCCAGCGTGCGCTTATGCAAAATAAGATCTCCAGAGAGGATGTGGACTGTGGAAATGTTCTTAAGGATTTTATCCACACATCAAAAAGTGGGACTCACGATACCGAACTGTCTTGACATTGGGCTTCAATAGTACTGCACGCTCGAATTTGTTGATCTTATTGTGATACTCATCGATCACTTCCAGAGCGCGGTCGACGACTGCAAAGGCATTAGCACAAGTGCCGAATGTAACAAGAGCATGACGGAGTACTTAGATCCAGAATCGCATGTACGAGGAGAGATGGGTCTGCCGATGTTCTCAGCACAGTGTCCCTTTGTTGAATCCTCTGGCTGATGGGCGAAGTGAAGTCGACGCTTGGGTCCTTGCGAAAAGATATGACAGTGCCTGGCAAACACATGTCATTATTGAGGGGTAGCAAGTTGGACGAAGGACTTCATACCGTCTCTCAGTAGAAATATAAACATAGGGGAGACAGCGACATCAACCCGTTCACTCCCCTTCAGAACCTCCAACGTGACTTCATGTTCGTCCCGTTTTCTACGGGAGGCAGAATACTAATGAACGAATAAGCTTTCTGTTTCAAGGAATCGATCCAAACTTGTCCCAACCATGAGCCGAGCGAGGCTGGAATAAGATCCTGTAGGCTTGCTTCCCAGTATGCCTTCGACGTCACGTTCGTTGTTGCGAGGAAATGAGAAAAACCGGCGTTTCTTTGTAGTGTGGGCCGGCGTGATCCCATTGTCGTAGTACATCGTTTCCTCTTCCTCTTCCTCCTCCAGAGCATCTGCCTCGTGGATATCGCGATCATAAAGTCCAGGAGATACAGAACGCGATACGCTGTGCAACCTTGAGCCAGATTCTCGACTGTTAAACTGTTCATCCCTTCCGAGCTCATGACAAAGGACGCGTAGGAACAAGTGCTTGGAATAGTAGTCGGCTTTGGAACGATTTTGGCTGCGAGTGTGAAAGATGTCTTCAATGGCGAGTGGGTGCAAGTCTGAGAAGGTAAGATAAAATTATTGAACACACCTCTCAAATCTGCCTGACGCACCGTATTTAATAGAGACAGCTTTCATGACATCCCAGCTCAGGCCTCCGATATTAATCCAACGCACCTTGACCCATGGCTCCCTTTCACTTGCTTCAGAATCCTCCATCATATTGATGAATTCCGCGTTTTTCATGCGACTGACACTGCTGCGAACAGCGGAGTAGTCGATGACCTCAATGGTGCAATCCTGTCGAATGTGGCCGTATAGAAAATTCGCAGACAAGTGACGTGGATTCACGCCTGGCTCTGCGCCGACGCGTCGGATACCCATTTGGAGGAACGACGTTCCGCGGTGCATCAGTATGACCTTGCGAACCGCGGCACGAAACCTCTCGAGAGGTGTCAAATTGGAGGGGGGCCATGTATGAGATTTGTGCTGGGTGGGAGATTTCACCGAGTTTTGGCTGCTGCCATGGGAGGGTTTGAACCTAGAGTAGAGTGACTTTGACGGAGAAGCGGGGATGGTAGGTCGATCTAGTGTCGGACTCAGAACTGCCGGTGGATGGATAGGAATGAGTGGATTTGGTGACTGGGGAGCAGCCGAAGAGAACGGTGTTGGCTCAAGCCCCTCATCCTCCGACATGTCGGGTGTCAAAGACCGGCCCTCCGAGTCGCTGAAGCTGTTTTCTCGAGGCATAAAATACTGAAAGACGAAGTCGTGCTGATAGCCACCAGTATGAAAGCGCAGAATATGCCGTCCGAGAGTACGAATATATTTTTAAAGCGTCCAAAGGGGCGCTGTAAGATAACATGATTGTAGTTGCCTCTCACACTCCGTGAGGCGGTGCCAATTCAGATTTTCAGGCACATCAAAACGGTGTGAGGAGTCTGTGTACCGCAAAACACGCTGACTGCTGAGAAACATTCTGTTTTGCGTGCAGAATGGGCTGTCCATTCGCAAGTCGAGATCATTCGGATCTACACAACAAGTTGCCGCACAGAGTACAAAAATAGGTCTGTTTTTGCATTGGTCCCAGAACGCAGCGCCAAAAAAATCCACAGGTGAATAACGATTAGAAGGAGCGATCTAGAGAGGTTGTTTTGCGACGACAGGAAACAACATGGTATAAGTAAGGACAGCCGTCGTGCGTCAGAAGCCCTGCAACGAACGATAAAGACGTATATATATAGATGGTATTGGGGTTGAGTGTTGGCGGAGGGGTAAATGGCAAAATAGTTCGCATGGCAGGTGTACGATAGTGGTGTGAGGTGAAAAATGCATGCATACAGAAAATTTGGTTAATGTGCGCCAAAACGGCCCCAGAAATGACGAGAGACAGGAAACCCAGAATGGCCCCATTCAAAGAGTTCATGATGGCTGGCGAGGTGAGGAGAAAAGTGAGAACACCTTCTCTGCGTTTTCCTTGTACTTCTTCAGCTTCTTATTCTTGGGCCTTTCGGACTCCTCCGCGGCAGGACGGATCTTGGTCTCTGAGCCACCGAGAGCCTCTGCAGTGCCCGAGTCCCCGTTGCCAGATTGGTCCGATGACAGGCTCTGAGCGCCGACAGACAACGCCGACTCCTTCGACTTCAGCGAATGCGAGAATGAGGCGGATGGAGTAAGGAGTCCACCACTTGAGGATGCGGCGGAGAGGGTGTTGGAGTTGGAAGTCACAGACCTGGTGGCGCTCGACTTGGATGAGAAAGACGACGGCGGGCCAGGCGACTTGGGCTGTAGGAACTGCCTGGGATGCTTGCGGAATGTGAGTGGTGCCCGACCTCGTCGCTGAGTAGGGCTCGGCGAATCTGCGGCTTCCGAGACGGTGACCTCCGAATTCTTGGATGTCCCCGAGAACGAGCGGGGCGCCGAGCGTTGTTGGGTAGGTGTCGAGGCCTTGCGGAAAACAGCCAGCCTGTACCGGTCGACCACACCCCGCGCGAAGAGACTGGTACCCTTCGCCCCGTTACGATCTTCGCCGTCAGCTGCCTCGACGAAGTCCCAGTCCTCATCTTCATCCTCCTCACGCTCGGTGGCTTCGGTCTCCTCTCCACCGGAAAGATAGCGGTCCAGAGCGTGTACGCCAGATTTCTCTTTGCGAGTACGACCCCCGCCTTTGCCCAGACGAGCAAGTGGCCCTTTGGCAGGAGGCGCAGGCTTCGGCTTGATCTCCTTCTCCGGTATTGCGGGAGGAACGGCCTCTGATGGTCCAGGCGCTGGTAAGTCCTTGCTTTTCCGTGGCTTCGGCTCTTCCACCGACACTGGTTCAGCAGCAACAGGCTCTGAAGGAAGCTCAGCCTCGGTAGGGGCAGCCTCCTCCTTGGGTGGCACATCGAGTATATCTTCCAGAACGGACTCAGGAAGAGTAGCGGGCCGAGCTTCGGGTGTCTTGGGCTCAGCGACCTCTGCAATGGGTTCTTCAGAAACAGGCCCATCGACAGGAGATGCGGTATCGAGAGGTCCGAGAGGCGCAAGGATATCTTCCTCGTCGTCCTCGCTGTTCCCTTGCGATCCGCTACTCTCCTCATCTTCATCGTCGAGGAGGACCGAATGCCGGCCCTTGAAGGAGTATCCATCAAATACATCCACGGTATCTTCTTCAATAGCTTGCTGCTGAGGGCGGATGGAGGAGCTGCGAGACTGCGATGGCGTGGTATTGGATTCCTCGCCGTCCGTGCGGTCGGTGTCCGTTTGCGGCTCCTGATCGGTATCCGTTTGTTCATCGTTGATATCATCAAGCACCGGTTCCATATCAAGGAACGTGTCATCAAAATTCTGGGTGTCGCTTGCGTTCGACGGATCGATGGGTGGGATATACGGGGCTGCAGAATGTTAAGCAAAAGTCTGGTGACCCAAGGAAGCAGAACGTACGTATGTAGCGTTTATAGTACACATGGGACCAGTCTCTGTTGGCGGGTGAGTGTTAAGTTAGATCATTTAGAACGAGAACCATACATCATTGAGAAATAGGGATGTTTCTTTATTCGGGGTTCGCACATCCTGAGCGCAGGATTCCGTTGCAGTAGCTGCAGAAGATTGTCAGTCGGCCACGGAGACGTCGCAGGAAGGATCAAGTCTTACCCCACGAATAAGACTCTTCGTGTCCTGATCGATCGCTCGATCCTCTGGAAATTGCAGCTCATCCTGCAAAACCCGGACATACATGTCCGAATGGTTATTTGCCCAAAAGGGTGTCTATCATGCAACCATGCGCCTCCATTAATGTCCATCATCTCACAACGAATAAAGGACCTCCAACTCACGATACCAGTCAACATCTCGTACAGCATGGTCCCAAAGCTCCACCAATCGACCTCATAGCTGTAAGGCAACCCCTGGATGACCTCGGGGGCCAGATACTCCGCAGTTCCACAGAAGGTCGACGTGGAATCGTTGTGTCCAGCTGGCTGTCCAGGCCATCCGTTTGCCAGCTCGCCAGAGACGTCGATCTTCATCCAAGGTGGGCTCGTTGGCTGTGGAGTTCCGGGTACTGATGAGTAGAACTCGCCATTCCTGGGGCCAGATGTTGTGGAAGCCGCTGCTTGAGTCACCTGCCTCGAGAACTCTTTGGACAGTCCGAAGTCGGTCAGAACGATGTGGCCATCAGCACCGATGAGAATGTTCTCGGGCTTGAGATCGCGGTAGATGACGCCCGCAGCATGGAGACCCTCGCAGCCTTCAACAATTTCGGCGGCGTAGAAGCGGGCACGATCACGCCCGAGGCGTCCCCAGCGTGCCAATTGTGTAGCCAGATCTCCTCCTGGGTGGAAATCCTGGGCGACGTCATCAACACCAAGCACAGGAATGAATGTGCAAGAGGGACACGCACCATAACCAAAAACAGGTTCTCCTTGTCATGGAAACTCCACCATAGCTTGACCACGAAGGGGTCCTTCGATTCCGCAGCCATTCGCTTCAATACAGCCTGCTCGGTAAGGGTGTGCTGCAGCTCCTGGTGGGCCAGAACATGCCGCTTGGTGATTGCCTTCAACGCATAAAGCTCCGATGATGTCTTCTGCCTCACGAGCAAAACCTTCCCAGCACAACCCTTCCCAAGGACCCGCATCATTTCAAAGTCGTCGATGACCACTTTCCTCTGCGACTTCTTGGGCTCCTTGGGCACTGTCGATTGCGAGCGCTTCTTGCGCTTCGAACGGCGCCCACTCCCGCCAGTCGTAGACGCAGAGGATTCATCACCGGTCACGGAAGATGCACCGTCTCGGCTGGGAGTAGAACTCGCAAATGCGCGAGACTTACGAGACTTGTCGAAGTCGACTGAGTGCGAGCGGGGAATGCGAGCAGGAGCCTCAGCGACGACCGGGGTTTTTGCCTCCTCAACGGGTGCTGGTGTAGGCTTGACATCCTCAACTGGTTGCGCTGCGTCGAGGTTCGGCACGTCAAATGGTGGCGGCGAGGGTGGTAAGGGTGCGGCCTCCGCGGTGATGACAGTATTGTTGGGGACTACGCTGGTATCAGGTTCCTCCTCGGGTGCGTTAATTTTCCCTTTGATGGATGCAGCTTCCTTGACGACCTGGCGAACTTCTGTCCCATTGACCTTCTCCTCGAGGATGCTTTCGGTGTCGCTTGGGGCTATGCTGGAACCGGCCTTAATGCTGCCCTTGTGGATGTTCTCCTTCTCCTTCGCTAAGCTTCCCACGTGTGCTGCGAGATCCGAGCGCACCCTCTTGATTGCACGCTCAACGCGCACACTCTCCAAGTCATCAGTGCGAACCCTGACGAAGCGTTTCCACACGCGAGCTTGACGTATACCGGCGGCATTGGAGATGGTGGTAAGGTAAGAGGCGATGCCGGTGCTAGTGGCCGAAGGGGACAGGGATGGAGGAGCTTGGAGAGTGCTGGCATTGAACGATGTGAAAGGATCACCAAGCTCCCCCGAGGGTGAGGTCAGGGGTGTAGGGAGGGCCGAAGGGAAGCTGCTGGCGTTGGTGAAACGGCGGCTGGTCTTCCCGGATGCGGGTGATGCGAGGCGCGAAAGCGTGTTAAGGAAAGTTGATTTGCGCTTGGGGGGAGGTGATGGCAAGAACTGCATGTCGATGGGGAAGGTGGGGAGCTTGACACCAGGAATGGTCTCGCGCAGCTTTCGATCAAGCTCAACGAGTTCTTTCGCAGTTCGAGTAAGCGTGAGATTGTGGGTTGGAGCTGGAGGACGTTGAAAGTCAGTTATCGACGTAGCCACACATATAACAGCAATGATCGCTTTAGAGGGCCAATCACAGGGGCAAGCCACCCATGCATGCTCCATATTGAGGGAGGGGTTAAAAGCAAGGAATAAACGTACTCTTGATGTAAAGACTGTAAGAGTGTGCGTCGTGCGGCGTCTCCGCCACACTCACGCTCCACGGTCCATCTTGGTCGATACGCCCAGCGTTACGGCGGGTTGAATGTGTGCTATCGACGGTCATGTTTCTGTAGAGAGAGATCGGCGAAGTTTATGTTCTTGAGCAAAGTGGCGAGAGATCGCGATGGAAGATATGAGAGGATAGGAGGGTGCAGGTCCTGTGATTAGGTCCTAACGTCGAGTGGCAACGTATCGATTCACCGTTCGTGAAGATGGCCGTCGGTTGCGGCGGTGAAGAGTTATCTTGCAAGCCAATAACTCCGGAAGTTATACTTCAGGTTAAGTAGCGATGTCTGCTTGTTGCCGTGTATAGCACTTGGAATACGGCAAAAGGATGGCTGGGGCTGGCTTGTGTGAACTAGAGGCAACGTCGGTGGTGGTGGTCGGACAAAGAAGGGCAATAGTTAGGCGGTATGGGTGAAAAAGGATCCAGGGGAGCAGGAAAGGCGTGTTTGGGCGCCACGAGTCCGGGGCCAACGCAGTCGTTCGTTGGTCTGCCTCGAGGCGTCCACAAAATTATTTGCCCGCGTGTCGATGATCTTGGCCTCTTTATCCGCTGTCACTGCTGGTTAGAGGGCTGAAAATGAGCGATATCAGGCTGAAAGCGATGGTTGGGCTTGTGAAGGGCGTTGTAAAAGAGAATAAAAGCAATTATCAAACAGTCGGCGGCTTTCTTGCGCCCACAAACCCAAAACAAACAAACACAAGTTACACAACTGGTCCTTTGGGGCAGTGCGCCCGTTACTACTCTACAACTCTCTCCAGCTACTGCAAAATCCTTCCGCTTCGACCTCAATAACTCATGAAACAGACGCTTCCCTCCACGCTACTTATCGTCCAATAGCGGCAACCTACGTGCAATTCATGAATCATGATAATCGATCACGCTAAGTAGTGGAACCCACTCAGGTTGAAACACCTAATACCATTACCCATCGATAGGCGCGGGTCATTAATCTTCTGTGATTACATCTACTTCAGCCTCCACAGATCCCAACGGGCCAGAACATTGTAGCTTTATTATGCCTGATTCCACTTCCCGCCATCACGACGCACCTTTGTTGTGGGAGCTGTTGTGCTCCCGGTACTGACGGACTTAAGTTTTTGCTGGTCAGGCGGACGGACCCTCGAGCATGACGGAGCAGCGCTAGCCTGCACAATGACCAGTTATCCAGCGCCACTCCTCGTAAATATTCTGTCCTCCGAGAGCCCCGATGGCGTGTTGACAAGATCTAGGGACTTGGGGGCTTCACCTGGCCCTGATCAATCCAATAGGCAGCGAACGCTAGAAATCATTATTGTCATCCACCACTTCCATAAACATGTTGAGAAAAGGTGAGAAAAGACTTTAGAAACACCAAGGTTTGAATCGCCTGCGCCAATTCCTGTAGCAGTTCAAAATAAGGACTTATTGCGTTATCGAAAGTGGCGACGAGACAGCGAAAGGTTAACGTTCAACGACCTTGGATTTTCGATCTCATGAATGCTGGGCGTGCGATCTTTTGTGATGGCAGCCCGCGGCAAACCTTTTCTGCGCACCATCAACCATGAAGACGCGTCAACGGCGTTGTCGTAACAGGATAACTGCCAATTACTCCTATGGACGTTCTCAGGACGTTTGCATGTGGAGGACTGGGGGATTCTCTTGCTTCCGACTTCGAATGACAACGGGAATCTATTGCATGTTCCAAATAAGTAGTGCCCACTGCAAGGAACGACTTCGATGCACAGGTCTTGGCCCTGTGGCTTTAGGCTTGGAAGGCAGGGGTGCGTCTATATAACAGACGCGTCTTGCCGTCAGATTTTCCCTTGTGCCTACCTTGTACCTACGGAGCTGGTGACGTCGACGTCGCCCGCCCGAATCTGCCGTGACGCGACGACTCTTTAAAGGCCACATATCTCCGCAAGCTTTCCACCGCCCAGCGTGTAGTTTGACTATGCCGTATTATGGTCCAGACGCATCTCCAGAGGAGATATTTATCGAGCGCACATTTGTCGCGGGCGACTTCGTATGCGGGACGGGGTATGGTGAGCAGCTTTGCGGTGAAGTCATAGTAACAAGTCCACTGAGATTTCACTTTCGCATTACAAGGTGCTCAACTGGTCTTATACACTTCCTGTGCGATGTTCCTCTGGAATACAAGGAAAACGCGGTCACAGTCACTTTATCTGCTTGCCTACATCACGCTCCTCATATCCACCGAGACCCTCTTCATGATAGTCCAAGCCCGGACGGTTCAGGACATGTACATCGACAACCGTAATTATCCTGGCGGGCCTTGGGTCTATTTTTTGGCCACTCAGAATTTGCCGATCAACGTCGTGTTCTATGCGACGTTGTTCGTCCTGACGTTTCTCTCGGATCTGCTGGTCGTAGGTCCCGATCATTCTCATCTTGCACCGGTTGAGCTTAAAGGATGTCACAGTTATGGCGCTGTTGGGTCATCTGGAATGCCTCTGGGCGCTATGCAGCTTACGCCGTGACCGCCTTTCCCGCGTTGCTACTCTTGGGGTCATTCGGTGAGCTGGAAATTATTTGTTTTGGTCCATAGTACATCAGCCTGATGCCTCGTTCTAGTTATGGGAACGTTGTGGACCCTTCAGTCGAGCCAACCGGGGCTCTCACTGTACAGCAAAGTCCCGCAGGCGTACGGAATGGCTTACTACATCATCTCTCTCAGCGTCAACATCCTCCTCACACTTCTTATCACAATTCGCCTCGTCATGTACCGCCGAACTGTCCTTTCGACCCTCCCAGATGAGCATGCCAGCCACTATGTTTCTCTGGCTACGATCATGGTCGAATCTGCCGCACTATATTCAGTACTTGCGTTCATCTTTATCATTACCTACGCCATAAACAACCCCATCAACCAAATCTTCCTAGGCGCCGCCTCGTCTGGCCAGGTATGTCTATGCAATCGTGGAAAGTAGCCAATCATCTCACGAACCATCCGGCTTGTCGCTTAGCAAATCGCGGGATACCTAATCATATATCGCCTGGCAGAAGGACGAGCGTGGGGTAAAGATACCCTAATGATGCACACTCGCAGCATGGCCCCGATGTCATTCGTATCAAAGCACGCTCACGTCAAGGATTCTCAGCTTGATACGGTCGAACAGGACCTTTCCAGTCACCTGAGCCCATATCCTCGGTCTCCGTCCAACGATAGCCAGTTTCGAGACGAGGCTGATTCCTCTCTTGGCGGTTCCCCCGCTACGACGAAGGGGGCAAGCAGTGTTTCAATTTGGAGTCGTCTACGAAAATCACCCCCTAGTATACCACAGTCCGCATCTATGCCTTAATTCTTGTAACGTCGTTTATTAAATTGAAGGTTGATTCCCGTCGACCTGTGCCCGACCTACTGTTCCATGTACATTACCACACACCATTTTTGCACCATCATCTTCGACGAAGTTTCTGATTCGCTGTACTCAGTATGCAGGGCGGCATGGGTGTGAGTATTTCGTTTTAAGCGAGCGGTGATCCTGATCAATCATATCTATCACCACGGCGCTCGCTGCCCTAACTCCAGTTCCCCCCCAATTGCCCCGCCAACTCAGCCATTAGAAAACCGTGGTCATTCGGACGATTCGAAAGTCTTGGCTCGAAAATCCCCCAACAGTCCATGGACGGTATAAAGTAGAAAAGGGTCTTCGGGCTCCGAACATCTCACATTTGATAATACTCGCTTTAAATTTGGCAGCGGGCTATATTCAGAGTAACCCACACCTTCAATACGTTGCCTACCGGAACCGAACCCCACTCTTTCTCTCTACTATCTAGAGATGGCCCCGTACTATGGCCCTGACGAGGACGCCCACACGATACTACTCGAACGAATGTTTCTTGCGGGGGACTTCATCTCCGGTGTAGGATATGGTGAGCCTCTTTTTCGCTCATTTGACCTGGGATCTCAAGTGTTCTACTTAGGCATACAGCTGGTACTGTACGTCCTATGCGCCCGTTATTTGTGGAGGACCAGACACACAAGGAGCCTATCGGTGTACCTCCTCGCCTATATCACCCTATTACTCTGCGTCGAAACCGTCTTCGAGATCGCGCAGTCGCATACTGTGCAGATGATCTATGTCGACAATCGAAATTACCCTGGCGGACCATGGGCCTTTTTCCTCGCAACCCAGCACCTCCCAATCAACGTGCTCTTCATCGCTTCGCTGTTCACTCTGACGTTCCTGGCTGATCTGCTGGTGGTGAGTCCAACCCGCCTGACTGCGGGAGAAAGACTCAACTAAAATCGATGTTCTAGCTCTGGCGCTGTTGGGTCATCTGGCGAGCCTTTGGGAAATACGGTGCCTATCTGGCGATAGCAGTCCCAAGCCTACTTCTTCTGTGTTCTTTCGGTACGTTCCCCAACTTACGATGCGCTCCTATAGTTGACATCTCCGCTTCACAGTAATGGGCACATTCTGGACTCTGCAGTCGAGCCAACCGGGGCTCTCACTCTACAGCACCCTACCGGTAGCCTATGGGACATCCTATCTTTCGATCTCCCTGAGCGTGAACATAATACTCACAGTTCTCATCGCGGTACGGCTATTGCTGTATCGCAGAACCGTGATGGAGACCCTTCCGGAGGACCACGCCAGGGAATATGTATCGCTGGCGGCCATAGTTGTTGAATCAGCATCCCTCTACTCGGTCTTTGCTCTGATCTTTCTCGTCACATACGCAAGCAATCACCCCGTCAACTCAGTGTTCCTCACTGTCGCCTCTTTCACTCAAGTAT
Source organism: Asterophora parasitica (assembly GCA_018282005.1). NCBI lineage: Eukaryota > Fungi > Basidiomycota > Agaricomycetes > Agaricales > Lyophyllaceae > Asterophora > Asterophora parasitica. The sequence goes on from JABCKV010000189.1 coordinate 23,043, forward strand.
GTCCGACGTTAATTCCGTTTATTTACTTTGTACTCCAGACTTACTTGGGTTATTGTAGCAAATTGCCAACTACCTCATCATATACCACCTCGTTCAGGGCCATGCATGGCACAGCGATACCCTCGCCCAAACCAACACTGCGATGGAATTCTCAGGAAACCGACATACATATACCACCAGGACCACTGGCATCTCCACGATTGAACATTCTGATGTGCAAGAATTACGAAAGGAGGAACGTGATCAATACACCTCGTTTGTTGGATCCTCAAAAACAGCTTTCGGCTGAATGGGCGCGTACTAGTACGTGAAGATTATAGAATGACTGTCTATCTTGCTAGGATGTATAATATATGACCAACATAACAACGCAGTATTCGCCGTTTGGCTCAGGGGTGGGTCCTCAACGCGTCGATAGACGCGACCAGCCCCAGCAAACTCGTGACAATCGTTACTTGACCCCCCGGTGCCCAATGATTCCGAAAGGACCGATGTTCACTGCCAGCTCAGCTTAAGTATCAGTGATCTGCCAAACGCACGAATTTAGATCGGATGTATTGCTAACTTAGCATCTCTCTCACATGAGCAAATTCACCTATATCCTTCTCTGCGTGAAGGCTCCGCAGTACTTACTTTGAAGGCGCACTTACAGTTCACGCATGGGGGACATCCTACCATGTCAGGACTCATTAAAGAACTCGACAGGCGATTGACGTCGTTCTGGCAGATCAACACTCAGCCAACACTCAGCCTCACAACCACGAACGTTTGTTACTGCGCGCGGCTTGATGCATGCTGAAAACACAGAAAGTACCGTTGAAACGCGTCGCGTCAGCTCCCCGTGACTCGATCACAGCATCACGTCGCGCCGGTCCGGGTTTTTCGCGGTTCAACATTGGTCACTGGAGTCACTGTCAGACGAAGTTGAACATTGCTCTGTCCGCTCTCACTCCCTGTGAGCATCCTAACGGTCTCCCGAGTTTAACCTCCCGGTTCTGCCCGCACGCGAACTCGGCTTTCCAGTCGCAACTAGTCCAGAGACGAGCATGTCGGAGCCTGCAGAGAAGAGCGCGGCAGAGGTTTCAGAGGCGCTTGGTGCTGAAGAGCCCGAGTTTGTCGATGAGCATGATTCGGGCGAGGAGAGCGACGAGTATGAGGTCCATGATGAGGTGTGTATACCCGACTGCTATCCGAGTGTGCATTAATAGTGACCTTCATTGCTTCCACACAGAGAGACACCAGGGATGCGGAGGAGGAAGAAGAGGGAGAAGAAGAGGATGAGGCATATGACGACGAGGACGAAGACGAGGACGACCCGGTATGTAGTCCATTCGTTTATGCCGTATCAGCGCTCATGTGTTCGTGTCGTGGATCCCACAGGACCTGGGGAGAGAAGCTAGCTTAACCGCAATGTTACTCACCGATGTAAGTCCCTATATGTCATGCAATTCCCTTCCGGTTTCCCCGATTCCAACACATACTGAGCCAGGAATTGTTTTCCACAGCCCAACGCTGCCCAAGAGGAAGAGGAGGAAGAGGAAGATGAAGAGGAAGAGGACGAGTACGTCGAGGAGGAGTCTGATCTCGCGCCTACGCAGTCAGCAGGAAAAAAGAGGAGCATAGGGGACCTTGCTGAGGAGGCTGAGGAGGACAACGTGGAGTCTGAAGCCAAGAAGGTGAAGGCTTGAAGTCATGCAGCGACCATTGGACCGACAGGGCCGAGACCTCTGCGTCCATCGTCGGAGCAGGAACCAGAACGTGAACACTCTCGATTTATCGTTTATTTCTTGATACCCATCCCAGACTTCCCTTGTTGTACTGATTGTAGATTGTAGAAATCGTTTGTATGTATTGAGGTCGATATTCGACAGTACAAGTGACAGACAAAGTTCGAGTCGAAGAAGGCAGAGTCCATATGTATACACGAGTAGTGTTGGAAAAACCTTGAGCAGAATCTAGCAGTCAGTCGTAGGGCTCACGGTGGAAGAGGCGCGTCTCCGGAAAAGTGCAAGCAACTGGGAGAGGGTTCAAAGCAAGGTCAGTCAGCGTCGAGGGGCAGATCCAGAAATTCAAGGAACAACCGCCTCCTCCTCCCACACCCCGTCGGTCGTCTTCCAGAACCTCGTCCTCCGATTCGGGACCACCCCCAACTCCACATAGTCTACCTCAGTGGGGTCCACGATCAACAGCGCGAAATTCCCCAAGGCAGTCTCCCAGTTCCTCCTCGTCTCCTCATCTGCGTCCTCCCCGGGCTCCTCCACCCTTACCGGCCATTTCTTCGCTTCCTCCTCTCCACCCTCGAGCCTCGTTCCAGGCACAGGCCGGCACCAGCTCGCCTTCATATGCACGCTCATGCTCTTAAACACCTCCAGCCTCTTTGCCTCCCAATTAAAGTCCTCCCGACTGAACGCAGCAACGGCGCTGGTGGGTTTCGCATTCCGCACATTGTGCAAGAAGTGCTTGTAGAGCGAGTTCGTGGGAGCGGGGATGGCGCTCGCGAGACCGGAGATGCGGAACTGCTCCTGCGTCCCCTCGATCCACCATGCGATCTGTACGTGTGGGTTTGAGATGATCTGAGAGGACTTGGGGGTGCGGATGTCAGTTGTGGTTATGAGAAGAGGAAGGGAGGGGTGCGTGACGGGGGCAATGAAGGCGCGGAAGATGTGTGAGCGGACATGCGGGATTGGCGTGGTCGGGTCGATTGACGCGAGTTGGAGCACTACGCAAACATGTTAGTGCTGATTGTATGATCAAAAGGTGAGATCAAGACGGAGACACGCACCGACAGATTTCTCGTGCTCGACGAGGGCGTTGGAGATGGTCGTTTTCCAGCGAGGCACGGTTAACGTTGAGGCCATGGGGGTTGTCTGTCAAGTGCTCAAGCACTTGATCGATGCTTCTCGTGATCGCCTCGTTCCTCTGAAAAAGTACACTCAAACTCAGAATCTGGCTCTGAATGATACAAGACCCTTCGATAAGGCTTGATGACGCTCGCGGAATGGCTCTCGATTAATAATAATCAAACTTGGGGGTGGTACTGGGGTGGTACTGTACTTAGAGCGGCAGTGAAAATTTAGACAACCTAGCACGCACGTACTATCCAGCAACCGTGAGCATGTAATCCAACGGAAATCATACGAGGCGCGTCGATATCCCTGTAGAATTTGCTCTCGGTAAGCCGAGTCTAGACGCAGATTGTGCGACCTGAAGGAGATGGATGCTCCTGACTCCTGAGCCTGAGAATTGCAAGTTTGTGCTCTTCGGAGTCTGCAGATCATACCACCGCGACTGACAGCTGAAGTGATGTGGTTAACAGCTGGTTATCAGGATCAACGTGGCATAGCGAACAGGCTCGCATCAGCAGAACAATCCAAGAGACAAAGCGACGGTGACGAGAATTGACGGCGCTGGCGTGGGCACATAGGAGGCCCAGTAAAAGCTGTAAAAAGTGGTAAAGGATGCCCAGAAACCCCTCTTTCACACTTGGTTTGTCGTTCATCAATTTCGCCGCGGGAACGTCCGCGTCCACGCTGCATCGCGATCAAGCGTGAGGGGCGCAGCGGCAAGCGAGACGCGTACACGTGACGTGGAACGCGTTGTTGGCGCGTGTAAAGTTTGGTTGTAATCAACAGCCCGGAAATTGAATAAATAAGGCCCCCGTCGGATTCAAATTCTTCCTCCGTCCCCATGTCCATGCCGCTGTCCCGCACATCCTCCACAGCGAGCGTCTCCTCCGACGATGCGGGCGGCAGCAACAACGCCATCCGCCGCACCCGCAAGCGCTTCACCAACGACCAGCTCACCATGCTTGAGAACCTCTTCCATCAAAACTCCCATCCGTCGCGTGAAGAACGCGATTCTGTAGCTCAGCTGGGAGGAATGTGCGTAGGAACGATATCTAGCACCCTCGTACCCGTTACTAACCCCCTCGCAGGGAAACCAAGTCCGTCACCATCTGGTTCCAGAACAAACGGCAGACCGAGCGCAAAGTCGCATTGCACAACGCCACAACACACAATGCAGGCCGGGGCGCACCCTTTTCCTCACCCTTCACATCCACGAGCACCATACGCGCGTCACGACCCTCACTCGACCGCGTCGCCTCGCGCTCAGAGCTACCTATGCCCCCACCACGTACCCCGACGCGCCAGCGCGACCCCAACGCCTCCCTCTGGGACAACATGCCCAGCTCTCCCATCGCGGCGCCCTTCAGCCCGCCCCTGCGCGATTACGTCGAGTTTGGCAAATCAAAACGGACGCTCGAGTGGGCGTGTGCGGCCGCGCGGCTTTCGTCTTCTGACCGGCATGCTCACGCGGGTGGTTCGAGGCCAAGACGGGGGTCCAAGGAGAAGGAGAGGGACAGGGCATGGCGCGAGAGGGAGAGAGAACGTGCACGGGAACAGCACAGGGGCGACTTGACGGACGAGGACATGGACGAGGCGATCACGCCGCCTTGTACACTCGCGGGAGGGGACGTCAAATGGACTGTTGAGCCGGGAGGAGGCATATCGACGAAGGCAGTCCCCTCAGGCGTGGACGACGACGACATGATGAAAGCCGCGCTGACGCTGTGCGGCTTGGGGAAAAGGTAGCCTCAAGGCGAGCCAGTGACATCTAAGTTAATTTTGTTTATGGATTTGTACAATTCCTCTGCGGCCAGCAAAAACCTCATCCTGCGCCTTGCAGCTCTAGCGATATACCACAAGCACGGACTCTTCACATATAACTGCAACGTTTCATCTCTGCCTTTTCCTACTACTGCACTGCCTGTTTGCTCCTTAGCATAGTAAAAATTCTTGCATATATCGTGATTACTCATTGTCGGAGCGTGTTGCACGTCCTGAAAAGCGGGTGGCACCGAACTCAGAGCTAGTCGCGTCCTCGACGCGTCGTTCCGACACGTACGCGTTCCGATCCCCGAACATACTGTGACGTGCACGACCTTGGCATGACCAGACGAGATGGGCAAAGATACATCTGCGATTCTGCATCATGGAACTGTACTACATCTGCGACTAGTTCCAAGTTGAACCCCATAAAATGCATCGAGTTGAGGCTACATACTTCGCAATCTGATGGAGTGGTAACTTACATCTGCCTCGCAATCGATGGGTGAGAGGATAAGCATAGTAGTATGACACAATACACATATTATCATTCCAAACACGCAGATAATTCCGACAAAGGAAGAGCGGTAAAAGATCATCGACAGACGAACCATAGGTGAAGGCGACGGAGCAGACGAAGTCGAGAACGTTCACTTTGCGTGGCAATCCAACGTGTTTCGGGCTTCGCTTTATTCCGACTCCGGGTTGCTTTCTCCTCCATTATTATCCAGTCCCACGCTTAGCCAAAGGAGATAGATGTGCACGAAGGTTGGCTTAATAGTCCGTTCCATCGTTCGTCAGCTAGGAGGCGGAAGAAAGAGACCTTTACAGCCGCCCAAAATTAAAAGCATACCAAAAACCAATCAATAGATAACCGAACAGTGAGAAATCAAACGAGTCGATGGAGAAGGAGCAGGAAGGAGCGTTGGAGATGCGAGGTTGTTCGCGTTTAGAAGGCTCTCCGTGGTATCGACGAGCACAGCAGTGAGCGCTGAGGGAGCGACGGACATAGTGGGCGGGGTTGGTGCTGTCGGTGATGCGCAGAAGGTGTGGACCTGACAGGCTACAGCCTCTGGACTCCGGTTCCCTCGTACCATTCGACTACTACACCCTCGACTCCATTGGCCTTGAGAAGAGCGAGGACGTCCTGGGAAGCATCGTGTGCGTTCTCGGAGGTAGTGGTAGTGGGATAAGTTGAAATGCAAATCACGACGGGGCCGATAGTGTCCTTCCCGTCCTCGCCGTGGGTGACGAAACGAGCTGTCTTAATGGCCGAGTAGCGAATTTTCAGAGTTTTCAAGAGCTGGCGGATCTGGGGAGCGACGGTGCCCTAGACAGCGTTGAGCGGCGTGTTGAAGACTCCATGGACGGTCTTGGTAGGCAGATGAGCGTATGTGCCCTTGGGGTTGGGGAAGGGATTTTCGAGGAGATCCGAGCGGTATAGGAGGTCGGGAGGGTCGGGAGAGATACCGTGGTAGTAGTGGTTCTCTCCCAGTCAGATATGACGTAGGGGGAGACAGCGGTGCTATCCGCGGCGATGGAGAGTGCAGACTGAGAGAGGTGGGAAGATGCCTCGCTCAAGGTTGGGGAGGCGGAAACACTACAAAGGAGTGGTAAGTGTGGGATGGATACGCAAAATAACCAAGGGACTCACCTTCGTCCAGAAGACCGGCCACGTCCAATTCCTCGTTGGTGAATGGAATTGAAGGTTCTAAAGAAGATGCTGGTCAGTATGGAACAGACGAGGGAAAAGACGGTACGACTCACTCGATGGATCCATGTTGTCTTTAGAACTGGACGACGGCCTCGTAATGGACATTCAACGTTCAACGACCAAGCTTCGAACAGTTTGCTAGTAGACGCAATATTCAGCCAATGTACTCAAGTACAGGAACGAGATCGACAGAACGGGGGCTATGTCACATGTGTATAACTAATTTGTGAAACATCAGGGATCCAGCCTGGAGCACCTGGCTCACGTGACTAGTCGCTGGCTACCTCTGTACCGTAGAATCACTTTAGGCAGATGTCCCAAATGACAACCGCCTCGTCGTCATCTTCAGGATCATATGCCAAAGTACCGTACTTAAAATTGTCGTCAAATGAAGGTGTTGACCCATGAGGCGTGTTCACCTGCCAGACTCCGATGCGCAAGAAGCAAAGGAAAACAGTAAGTAATTGAGGATAGTTCATGCGATGCTGAAACTGATGCGTTTCATTTCAGGCTGACGATGTTCTGAAGTTTCTAAGTATTGAGGCTGAAGAGGATGAGAGCGAAGACGACGATGGTGATGACATTGGCACTGACATGGGTACGTGATGCGCCTCCTTGTACACTCTGTCTAACTACTCTGTGCACAATAGAGGCAATTCTCGACGAAGAGTTGGCCGAAGACGTCAATGGGATCGACAACGGGGTGGAGGGTCGCCGCCTTCTTCAACTCGAACATATTAAGTTGGAGGACAATACCGAATGGGAGGGGTTGTTAGCCCGAGCCCGCAAACGTGCACACGCGGAACCTCAGGACACACCAGAATCACTCCCAAGTGGGGACCACTCGTCTTTACTGATTTCTGGGGCTGATTATCGAGAGGTTGGGGCACATCTTGATCCCTTCTTGCAAAGCCTTGTGAAGTCTCGGCCTAGAGTGAGTTGGGGGAGTAAGTTGTGGCGAGTTCGTGTTCAGGTAAGTGCCCCGATGATGTCGCGGACAGTAATCTCACTGGCCACCAGGAGAATTGTGAGGAGAGTGTGGCGTTTGCCCTCTATAGCAAGATGATTCGTGGGGGGATCGATCGGGACGGCATCAATCGGTGCGGAATCAAATCTGTGCTGGCGCGTTCGTCCCGACCACGGTGGATCCTTGTCGAGGCAGACGTGGGTGCGAGTGAAACTGTGTACAGACGTGTCGAGCGTGAGCAGTTCCTGGATAGAGGCCATTGAGGAGGAACAAGTGAAGGGCTGGCTAACGTATCCACCAGTTTGGATACCCCGCGACAACTCCTGGGTGCGCATCTCCAAAAGAAACAAGCTTTATCAAGGTGACTTGGCATTTGTTCTCTGGACGGACAGTGGCTGTGGATTCACGGTGTCCGTATTAACCGTCCCACGTTTACAAACGGGTTACCCTCTCAAGCGCCGTCGCGGGGAACTTCGACCCCCTCAACGTCTCTGGAGCGAAGAGGAAGCGCGAAGAATTCACGGGGAAGAGGCTGTCGAAAAACGGAACTTTTACCGTGGATTCCAGAGGAAAGAATACGTCGACGGCTTGTACGCGTGGGAGTCAGATTGCTTCGTGCCAGAGGAGGCCATTCCAATGCCACAGGAGTTGTCGATGTTTGAGCACAGTTCGTACATCACCCCTCAGGTCGTGCAGGAGGCGCATGGGAAGATGGCGGCGTATCGTGTGCAGCTGGGCGACTCCGTGAAGATAACACGCGGGGATGCTCGAGGCGCCACGGGCGTGGTAGAGTCGCTCAGCACTCACGAGGCTTTTGTGTGCACTACCGATGACGTACTTGTAGAAGTCGCACTGGAGTCATTGCGCAAGCATCTACGAATCGGTGATGAGGTCAGAGTCGTCATCGGGATGGAGGCTGGATGAGCGGGGTGGATCATAGCCATTGTAGGGGATAGGGTAAAGGTCTTTGACGATAGAGTGGTCATGGAGGTATGTTCGAGATCCACATACTCAGATGCTTGAGGCCTACTAACCGCGTCACATTTGCCATCTAGTTTGAAGTTGGAGCGGACACTTTGAATTTCTACCAGGCACCTGGAGAGGTATGTTTAAGGTCCACATGCTCAGATGCCTCTACTAACCATGATATACTCCCCATCCAGTTTAGAGCTGATGTTCTGAACTTTACCGACCTCAAACGTAAAATACGAGACCTCAGTCGTGCCGCCGAACGCTACCGCTACCTAGTCGGAAAATACGTGAGGGTCATTAAGCACCCCATATACAGGGACTACAAGGGGTTTGTGAAGTCCACTGTCGACAGTGCAACAGTTCGTGTGGAGTTACAGGCCACCATAAAGACGATACTGATACATGTCTCCATGCTCACCCTCCTGTATAGTATTTGTCTTTCTAACCGTTTGATATGCTAACCAACATGCTGCACAGGAACGACTCCAAGCTGCATCTAGCCCAAGCATCTAGCCCTGCTCCAGCCACACCCATCAGGCCGAAGACTTCAGTGCAAGCGGAGACTCCACTGCAAACGCCCAAGTCTCCCAGTACTGCGTGGATGCCAGCATGGGATGCATCGTCAAGAACTCCGAATTTACAAGGCACACTTGGTAGGTGTACCGATCTGTCTACGTGAAAGGTGCCAGATCCTTAACATGCTGTGCAGATGTAAACTCATGGATGTATTCGGAGTTGCTACAAGGGAAGCGCATCAAGGTGCTGGTCAGAGATGCAGATGGAAGCACAAGTCCGGCGTTGTGGATTGCGGTCGAGGAAAACCAGGTAAGGATCAAGCAAGGCGTGGTCACAAAATATGTGGAGGATAAAGACGTGCGCCCCATTTGCCCCTCGGCAGCGGGAGAACACGCCGTTGAAATTGGAGCTTTTATAACTGGAGTGGAGTACTACGTGCTGCAGGTCGACCACGACAAGAATCAGTGCACGGTTCACAAGCGCGGCTCAGTGTCCCGCAGCTCGAAGGACCGGCACACGATATCCATGACAAACCTGGCCGTTATCGCATAAGTAATTAGAATACCATAGAACGGATACTGCACTAGGGCAGACATTGTACATTGCATATGTGAATGAACTGGGGTCGCATGGCATTACTTGTGAATTAAATGTAAGATATGGGTGCTATCCTGACCACACATGATGCTGCTTGGATCCCCTCCATCTGCAACTCCACTGACATTCTACAGTGGCAGATCGATGCCAGGCCCTCTACATGAGGTCAGTACAATGTTTTGCAGAAACTTTTCAGAAACTCATCAGAAACTTTTCAGAAACCTACCAGAATATCATCATTGTTGTCATCATCATCAGTTTCTCATAACTCTGTCACGTTAGTGCTCCCTTGGTCAACCAACCATGGCTGGGATGATAAAGTTTACCGACAAAGAGCACAAAGAAAGGCATTGACAGGCACCAAGGGTGTATTATGCAGCTAACAGGCTGCAATGTTGAGAAAGGGCCCACAGGAGTTCAGTCAGGTTCATGAGGTGAAGATGTCCCAAGAGACAGGGAATTGATGTTTCTCCTCTAGACGCCGAGACATAGCAAGGTCAAAGAAATGAAGGGGCAGAGATTGCCAGGAGGTAAAGTGAGCCCAGGTCTTGGTAGCAGCATACATGGTACTAACAAATCCACACCTTCATTGTGGGGAAGCAGGGGGGGATATGAGCATGACACCATCAGAATGGAATGACAAGGATTGCAATCCCATGAAGGAAGGCACCTCAGATTGTGACAATATCAAGTGAGTACCTTGAAATGGCATATGCACACTGGTACTAATGCTGCAAAGGATGGGCTTTGGGGAGGGGGCATGTGCATTCCTCCAATGCCCTTTGAATGGGATGACCTCTACCACCAGCCCTGGACAGTGGTGCCTCATTGTTTCTTCAGTGTGCAGGCCCCCATGGTCATACATTCTGGCACAGGCACTTTAGGCAGTGGGCAACCAACCTGCATGTGGGACTACTGGGGCTGCACTGCTGAGCAGCATAGCAGACTTGGGGAGGCACTTCCACTGATGCCTTCACAGCCACCCTGGCTATCATTGTCCACACTGGACTCCTCAGAGTATCTACTATCTGCACACACTCACTGTGCACATTATTATGAGCTGTCTGTCAGGGGAACACCATTTTGAACCATCCATGCCCACTGCAGCTAGCACGCGTGACCTTGCACATGCTAGATCATAGTGCCTATATTTAGTTAGGCTAGGGTTTAGGGTTTGGGCACCCAAAGCCCTAACTCTAACTCGGGTTCCCTGACTTGATCACAGATCCCTGACTTCCCTGGACTTCAATCATCCTACGGACATTTTCAATGCTTCCATCATTCAGGTGCATCATTTTTACATCATCAACTGTATAGCACATCAATAGCTACCTGCAATTGTAGCAGAAGGGTCCTCAGACTTATTATCTTCAGATTCCCTTCTGCTAGGTGCACTCTAGCCATATTTTATTGTACTACACAGTTGATTAATAAACTTTGGATTCCCTTCTGCTAGCATGACCTGCTCTGCTTGGAAGTTGCCCTTA